>JAHWRB010046188.1:0-10620 GCA_024653005.1 Nuphar advena subsp. advena | reverse complement strand
TAAATGACATTGCAAATCTCGAACCCAATCCAAGAATATTTCCAAACTAAATTAGTACAAATTATGTCAATGTTAAAGACCAAAACTAAGATCACAACCTCATTAATGTCTTCACGTGCCCAAAAAACATATATTAGATTCATTAACTCTTATCATGCCCTAATGATGAAGTAAATAAAATTTAAACCAATTATGCAGTCTCCTTAATTCTAAAAAATGGTCATTTTAGCTTATTATTAGTTTAATATTATTGATTAATATTTAATTTTTACTTTTTAATCATATATACAGACTGT
The DNA here is from genome assembly GCA_024653005.1 of Nuphar advena subsp. advena. Lineage (NCBI taxonomy): Eukaryota > Viridiplantae > Streptophyta > Magnoliopsida > Nymphaeales > Nymphaeaceae > Nuphar > Nuphar advena. Next base: position 10,324 of record JAHWRB010046188.1, on the reverse strand, counting down.
GCTGACTCAATTTAACTATACAGATGTTTTCAACATGATTTGTTTGCTAAGGTTCTAACCTTGAACCGTGTTTTTCTGTTATGACATCCCTATCATGACTAAAGCCGAATGAGCAAAGCTTGACATTTTTGAGGGTCGACTTACTTAAATTGAACCTTAGCTTGGGGTCTGAGCCAGATGATCTAACACGTTTATGATCACATTTCTCTTTCCCCCGTTTCTCATGCACCCTCACAGAAAGTAGGTGGGAATGTCCTTCAATGCTGGCCATAGTTCATGCCATTAGGCATAAGATTCCATCTCCCCCTCGTCTCCTTTCCACCCGTGCAGATCCCAACCCGTTGTCCCACACCCAAAAGCTCCATGCACGCCTCCTCAAGTCTGGACTACTTCTGCACAAGCCCATGGTTTCTAATCTAGTGCAACTGTATTGTGAATCCAATCGTTTTATGGATGCCAACCAAGCGTTCGACGAAATGCCTGGGCGGGATTTGGTCTCCTGCACGTCCATGATTGGCGTTTTCTCCCAGTTTGATCGTGGGAAGGATGCTTTGCATCTCTTCTCTCGCATGCTCATGTGGGATATAAGACCCAACCAGTTTACTTTTGGCTCTGTCCTCCATCTTTTTGCCAACCTGCAAGTTCTCAGTGTAGGGAAGCAACTGCACTCTGCCTCAGCAAAGATGGGTTTGCACTCGAATATTTTTGTGGGTAGTGCTTTAGTTGACCTTTATGCTAAGTTGGGCACCGTAGAAGATGCCATGAAAGCGTTTCATGACATTTTGGAGCCAAATATTGTTTCTTACACTAGTTTGATTGTTGGGTATCTAAAAAATGAGAGAGTTGATGATGCTGTCAATGTGTTTAGTATCATGCCTGAAAGGAATGTGGTGTCTTGGAATGCTATGATTTCTGGCTGCAGTCAAACAGGTCATAATGAAAAAGCATTGGATCTGTTTGTTGAGATGTGTAGAAGGGGAGACCGGCCGAATGCTACAACTTTTTCAAGTGTTTTAAGTGCAGTTGGGAACATAGCAGCAATTGGAATAGCCAGGCATTTGCATGCTTGTGTTGTTAAGTCCTTGAGAAAACTTGACGTGTTTGTTGGTAATTCTCTTGTTAGTTGTTATGCAAAATGCGGGGCAATGGAGGAGAGTCGCCAAGTGTTTGATGGGATGTCTGAAAGGAACGTTGTTTCATGGAATGCTTTGGTTTCAGGATACGCACAAAATGGCAGAGCAAAGGAAGCTTTGAATGTGTTCAAGGAAATGAAGGCTGTCGATGGCCTGAGGCCCAATGGTGTCACTCTTCTTTGCTTACTGTTTGCCTGCAATCATGCAGGTCTTGTAGATGAGGGGTGTGTTTTATTTGATCTAGTAAGGCAAGAGAAGCCTGAGATTTTGCAAGCTGAGCACTATGCTTGTGTTGTTGATCTCCTCTCACGTTCTGGCCGATTTAAGGAAGCTGAATCCTTTCTGCAGAAATTACCATTTGATCCAGGAATTGGGTTCTGGAAGGCTATGCTTGGTGGCTGCCAGATTCATTCCAACATGGGAATGGCTGAGCTTGCAGCACAGCAACTACTGGCTTTGGATCCAGGGGATGCCTCCAGTTATGTGTTACTGTCAAATGTTTATGCTGCAGCCGATCACTGGTATGCTGTGTCAAAGGTGCGGAAAATGATGTATGATAAGGGAATGAAAAGAATACCTGGCTGCAGTTGGATTGAGATCAGGAGTACGGTCTCTACATTTTCCACTATGGATATAAGGCATCCTCTGTCAGATGAGATATATGCTATGTTGAGGCACTGCTATCTCCAGTTGGAGGAGTCAGGGTATTCTCCAAGCATAATTTATAAGCTTCACGAGGATCTTGAATGAATTGTGCTTCACTAAGAGTTCAGGACACAAATTGATATCAATTGCCTTTACATTCGCATGTTTAGACAAGAGATGATGCTCAGGTGAGATTCATTTTCATTAATTTTATCACATTATTTTGTATTTGGCTTGTTTCGAGTGGAACCCAATGATCAAATCTCTCACATGGTGGTTGAATCTGTCAAGCTGGACAGGATTTTCAGTGAGAGAAAATGGCCAATATTTGTTTTTCTTGATACCCATTATCCAGATAAGCCCGAGGCACCTTACCCTCCCCACTGTATCATTGGAACAGGAGAAGAAAAGTTGGTGCCTGGTATCCTCTGCCTCTACTAAAATTTCAGTCAATAATCGCTTTTGTTCAGAAAGTGATTGTTGCTTCGTGTTTGGTCTCTTTCTTTGTCATGCAGCGCTTTAGCTAAATTCTGATAGTTTGATTATTGATGCTCAATTTGGTGAGTTTTAAAGTTCCAAAGGGCTTGATATCCATGGCAGAGCAGGAATTGCTTATTTCTATTTTTTGTTCAATTGTAGCTTTGGAATGGCTGGAAAACGATATAAACACAACAATTAAACGCAAAGATTGCATCAATGGTTTTGTCGGTTCAATGGAGCAAGATGGTTCCAATTCGTTCATTGATTGGGTGAAAAGCAAGGAGCTTCAAGCTGTATGTACTTTCTATGGAAGTATCTATTTTTTATTTGTTTGCCTTGTGATGAAGCCATAGAATCTTTCTTAGTTTTTACTTATTAAGTACAAACCAAATTTCTTCCTGTTGACTCACTTATGAAACCTGTTACTGAAACTGTGTATAGATTTTGGTGGTAGGAATATGTACAGATATCTGCGTCTTAGACTTTGTGGCTACCATCTTATCTGCCAGAAATCGTGGTTGGCTATCTCCATTGGAGGATGTTTTCGTTTATTCACAAGGATGTGCAACTTATGATCTCCCGGATCATGTTGCTCAAAATATTAAGGGAGCTATTCCTCATCCTCAGGTACTATTGTTGTTTTCATTTTTTTTTTCTACAAGGAAATTTCAAGATGATAAGAGTGGGTAAATCATTTTAGTTGTGAAAGGACATGATCTATTGGCTGCTTAAAAGCAAGGAAACCTCAGGCTCAATCACACATTATTGGTTTATTTGCTTTGATTTAATGGAAATATTCTGTTATAGATTTTTCATTTTAAATAAGAAAATCTTGTTTCTAACTTCTATTTGACTTCTCAGATCATGTTCACATTACATTTTTTATCCTAAAAAGGTTTGTATAAAAATCGATATCATTCTTTATTGTCATAATTCTCCTACATGAGTAGGTCCTTTCTCCCCACATGATGTGGAAATTGGTGCCTCCCTCTGTTTTTGCTTTTTGTTGATGAACATAAAATATCACAAAAGTTTAATTTGGATCCGGTGTTGAAATTCATCTGATTTCTACTTTTCTTGTCGATGAAAAGACAAAATGTTGATCGCCATGGGTTTTCTATGAGTTTTTAGACTTTCCAAGGAGGTACCCGGTGTACTAGTGGTTCAATATATGACCTCTTGTACTAGAATTTAAAAATTTTCAATCCCATTAACATTATGTATGCATATATACATTCTTTGGATCAAGCCGTTTTTACTTGGAAGTATTTTGTATCATGAAATTTTGGTGCATAGGGGACCAACCATTAAATCCCATAATGTTACGTATTCATATAGACATGGTTTGGGTCGAGCTTTTTTTGAAGTAAATTCCTGATTCTTGTGTCGTGAAATTTGGTGTATTGTGGGCCATTGATTTTTAATTGTTAGAATCTGTCTAAATCAATATTGTCAAAATCAGTTTTTGAATCAAATTGATTTTCCAGGAAAAAGCCGAATCAGTTTGAATTGGTACTATTGCAAAAACAAGTTTTTAAAAAAAATAAAAAATCACAATAAAATTTATATAGATTCAGTCGATTCAGCTAAATTGACCGATTCTATAGGGGGTATGAATCAGCCCCTGCATCAAATTGAAAAGCGGCCGAATCGATTCTATTTTGATAACATTGGTCTCAATATAAAAAAATACTTAATTTTTTACTAAATAAAAATAGAGGTAACATTGGTAGGGTCTGATCCATAAAGCTCTCAACAGATTATTAGAAAATCAATGGGGTATACTAGATTGAATGGAACTACTATTAGTACTAGATATAAATGAAGGGTCGGTTGATGACTCCCACGTAGGATGGCAGAGAATGATAGACAGAATAGAACAGTTCTTTGGGTCTTGTGAGAATATTGAATTGACTTCAATGATCTAATCATCTTGTCTATTTTATTTCCGCTAGCCTCTTGGTCTCCTGTACTAATGCCTGACGACCATCATTTCTTTAATGTCTTTGTGTACAGGAAATGTCTAGGGAAGAAGCCTAAAACCATGTCATTAGTGTAATCCTTATGTATCTTCACAGCAGACTCACAGCTTGGAGTTTTGAAACCATAAATGGGAAATGAAATATCAATCCTACTACCAAGAGCATGCTCGAAGGGAGAAATCGAGATGCTAAACCTGTTTCACTTTTATCTGTTGACCAAATACTTTGCTCATCCCATATCTTCTACTGGATTTCTGTTTGCAGCCGCTATTGCTTTGTGTTCTGTTTTCAACTCTTGTGTCTGGCATGGGTATATTTTTAAAAGAAAAGATTTCTTGTTAGAAGTCCATGAAAGCCAGTACATCCATCTTTTATTGGTATCAACAAAAAATACCCCATGAAAGCATACAATTTTCTAGCAGATTCCATGGAGTATATCTGAAAACAGTACTTACAATGAGTGAAACATATCCTATTCCATTGCAGTGGTCTCAATCCCAGTCTTTTCTTTTTGGGGGCATGGCATAGCCCTTGACTATAACTTCCAGGCACTGGAACTATAATTTTGTAGTCCCCAACTGCAACACCAACCTCATTGTCACCCATATATTGTCAAACCTTGTCAAACACCATACATAATGAGTCATTTGCTTTTTTTTTACCGGACAGGAAATGCTGTCTGGTGTGAAAAACAAAAAGGACCAGAACCTGATGGTAGGAACAGCAAAAATGGCCAGTCATGCTGGAGTTGAGAATTATTCCCAGTATCAACTGAATTCATTCTATTAGTAATTTCATTGAAATATTTTCTGTGTCATTGTCTAATAGGTTCACACTTTTAGAAATGCCGAATAGCTCCCTGTTTATTGCGACGTAGATTGATTTATCTTCATTTTTCTTTTTGGTTGTTCTCTCAACTAGGCTGTCCAATATATGTGCTCTAATGTTGGCATTTCCGCAACTGTAGAATCTCACTTTTTTACAGATCTCACAGTGTGTATCATAAACATGCACGTTACTTATTTTTTTTCAAATTTATGATCCAAACATTTCATGGCATTGTAAAACATAATATATTTGACATCATGATGGACTGGGCCGGTTTGGTGGTTAATAATCTTCTGGAATCCAACAATTCATTGTCGATTGTGTGCTCTGGAACAACTTTATGTTAAGCATTTAGATGTGCAATATTTATTGTTAACATAATTATGTTTTAATATTAGCCTTGAATTTAGTAGATTAACATCATGATGGACTGAGCCTGTTTAGTGGTTAATAATCTTCTGGAATGCCAAAATTGAATGTTAATTGTGTGCCTTGGAACAACTTTATGCTATGAATTAACTTTGAAATGTGTATTAATTATGATTTGCACAAGCATGTTTTAATAGAGTCATTGACATTGAACTTAACATGACTATAGTTGCTACTAGGGGATCTGACATGTAGGACTTTGTATTTCCTATATTTTGACATGTCTATGCTAAACTTCTCTTAATGGATACATGTATCAAAGAGTTAACACCGGGCTATCCGGAAATCTGAGTTTATCACAATCTTGGTCTGAAATTCCCGATAAGCTAGTTTTTTATGGTTATTGTTCAGTTTGATGTGGATTTTTTTTTAATGAGCTTGTTTGGAGGATTAAACTTGGCTGTAGATTGAAATATAAGCATCTCTTTTCTTTGTAGGAAACCATGCATCATGTGGGCCTCTATTTAGCCCAAGGAAGGGGTGCAAGAATCGTGCAGCAAGTATTCACCCAATCGGTTTCACCAACTAATGTCTGATGGATGGTGGTGATGAGCCTTAGTATGTGTAGTGGAAATATTACAAATTTGGCTCCCAGATGAGGAGGACAAGTGGGTCTTTCCTTTTAATCGTTTATTGTTTATTTGGTTTACAAATGAATGAAACACAGCCTTGAAAAATGATTCCATGACCCAAGGGTGAGTTCAGAAAATAAGCCTTGATAAAAGTCTGCTGCCACCTCTAGGTTTGTGAAAACTGCTAAATTGCCTTGTGGGACCCGGTTGCTCTTGTTCAGAGATGAGAGCGTGTATAAAGATGATGATAAAACATACAGTAAGAAGCCCCACAATCAAAACCATTTGCATTATTCTTAATGACCCCTTCCTACAATAAAAGTGACATACTGCAGAATCCATACAGCCTGAACGAACACTTGATTGCACTCTGTATGGTTCCACATAAATATGATTTTCGATCCAGCAATGTTGTTTAAATTGAATCGAATCAGCCTGAATCGGCTGCATTTGATCTAATCGGTTCCTCACTGATTTCCATTGAAATCGGGCTGCGATAATTGTGATATTTGTCTGTTATTTTAGAATTGGATTGAAGTTATAAGTCATCATTTACTTTGTTTCTGTGTTTTTCTTTTTTTAAGATAATTTTACTGTTTTAAGATAAAAGAAAGGGCCCCGTTTCGCCCGGTCCACTGCCATCCCTATGAAAGTGGTGTTGTACATAGTAAAGCAATGGGGTTTGATCAGGCTGCCTTCATTTTGAGCATCTTCACATATCCCTTGATAGCCGGGAGCAGATCAGCTGCAATTAGGGGCATCAACGGGTCAGGTTTGGTTCGGACCCAAGTGGAACCAGACTTGGACCAGATTTTTGGGTATGGTATCGGGTCTAGACCCAGGTCTAATCGGGTGTACTATAAGAGAAACCATACCTGGAGCTAATATGAACTACATAAACCTGACCCGCTCAAATAATATATTTTTTATCATTTTTACATTGAAAATTTTTGGGTCTTAATCAGAACTTGAGTCGGGCCCAGGTCTGGTATGAAATTTCACAAACTATACCTGGGTCCATGTATTAATCGGACCTTTGGTCCGGACCTGGGTCTTAATTGGGTTTTCTTATTTGTCACCATACCTGCACCCTATAGGGTTTGGTTCCCGGTAAACCCGACCCGTTGACACCCCTAGATCTTACTAGAGTATTGTATGGTAGTGCGCATCTCGATGTAAAGCCAGATGGTCAAATTAGAAGGAAAAATTAGAAATTTGCGAGCTCTTAGAATTGGCAGTGGTAACGGACCCCTAACCTTTGCCTTTAATAAAATTTATGAACCATATCAATTCCGTAAATGTTACGACTCTCATGTGGCTGTGCCTCTAACTGGTAGTGGAAGAATTAGGAGTTCTCTTTTCCAGTGAATTTTGCGTGTCAAAACATGAATTGGCTCAAGTACTTACTGACATGCACATGCTAGTGCCCCACCAATTCTTGAATCCACTCCGGCAAGTAAAGCTGAAAGTGGGCATCTCTTCAGCAACACACACTTCTTGCATGCAGGCCTGCATTATCCTACCGAGTCGTCTAGAGTCTTTTTTTTCTATTCGATAATCTAGAGAAGATTGCCTTGCTCACTGGAACACGGATCCCATCATCTGAAATAGGATGGGTTCCATCATACATTCAATCCTAGCCACCCAATCAACGGCTAGATATTCTACTGGATGGCTAGGATTGATTGTATGATGAAACCCATCCTATTTCAAGATCCGTGTTCTGCTCACTGAGTTTATTTCCACAAAACCCCAGGTCCTCTTGCCCCGTGGAGAGTATAGGGAGCATCATTTGAGCAGCAAAGGAAAGTATACCCGTGGGTTTTGAACTCATGACATGCCATCAACATGGTGACCTAATTCATGTATCACCTCAACCAGATGAGCAGAGCCCTTGTAGGCATCCGTGTCATCTAGAACCGTGATCCATAGACTCTCTAGAACAGCAATACGGACTAGAGAGTTCTTGTTAAGCATTACATATCACCCATTGATCTTTGCAAAGGCTTGAGTTCATCAATTCGCCAGATCAGAGAGTGGCTTTAGCCATCTTGCCATTATATATAGTGGGGTCATTCTCATAATTTAGCCCAGTGATAATGAGTTAGCAACAACTATCCCGCTCAAAAAGGATACTGTCCTCTGACATCATATGCCAGAGGATCCTATGTTGATCTTAGTGGTTCATTCGATGCATCTGGACTGTTAGGATTAGTCCAGATCCAGGTGACAATGTGGACTCATGCTCATCGTTGTTTGGACGGCCACGATTAATATAAGATGGATCCCATTATATGTCAGATGATGGGATTCATTTGTTCAAACGTAAAAGTCAAGGAACGGTACCATGCGATGCAGTCCCACATTTCACTACCCCCTTCCCTCTGAGCCAAAGACAAAAGTAAATATATATATATATAAAGCAAGAAAAAGGCACAAAGAAGGTAGAAAAGTGTCGGTGGTAGTTGAATTTCATTCTATAAAAGTATCCACATTTCATGCTTTCACTTCATATCTTAGCTTCCGATCAAGTTTTTTTTCGCAAGGAATCGGCCTTAATGGAGAAACCTATTCGCTGTATATTCCTCTTGGCTATGTGCTTTGCATTGCTAGTTGCAAACACTACCATGGTAATCTTGTCCCATTAATCTAAATAGCTCTCTAAGCTTGTTTCTATATTTTAAAGTTTAACCTATATTATCTTTCTATATTGCATAGGCATTGCCACATAACAGGAGGGATGCAAGCTTTCCTTCAATCACACCAAGGGTATGAATATTACAAAAGAAACATAAGAATGCTTTTCATTTCATAGTTTCTTTCCTCTTTTTTTCTTTTTTTTTTTTGTAACACAAGTTACGTATATTTGCTGGTCGATTTTCAGCATAAACACAAACATTCTGGATTTTCTCCGGCAGGTATGCTGATGAGTTTGAAGAATTCTTGTTTTATGGGGTATCCTTCTTTTTATTTTTCAATGGTACAAAAATTAAGCCACTCGACAATACGTATTACCTATTTTTGTAAATGTTCACTCGGATCATGGCTTGTTTTCTATGTTGCAGAATGCCTAGGGGCTTGCTCATTTAGGTGCTCAAAGACTGCATATCATAAGCCGTGCATGTTCTACTGCCAAGAATGTTGCTTCAAGTGTAGATGTGTACCACCAGGCACTTATGACCACAAGGAGGTTTGCCCTTGTTACAATAACTGGAAGACCAAGAGAGGGGGACCTAAGTGCCCATAGACCCCGCCTTTTACTTCTCATGAGACCCATAGATGTTTTTGAGCAATAAAATTAATTACTACTACTATGAAATAAAAATCAGTTTCCGTCTTTAATTTGTGCGCCATGTGGAGCCCCTAAGAGCACATCGCTCAGCGATGCTTTCTTTCGTTTTTTTTAAGCTTCAGTCACAGAACAAAAGTCATTTTTTAATGGACCATAATACCCATGTGATAAACGACCAAAAGCCGCTCACAAGGGAATAGGGGCAACTTGTTGATGTTCGAAACCCACAGGCGGTGTCCCTTGCTGCATGGTAAGCTACATATGTGTACTCGATGGGTAAGGGGATTTCAAGGGTTTTACCAACTAAAGGCCAGCCAATGTGAGAATTTTTTTCTCTCTTAGATTATCCCCAACAAATAGCAAACAACCAAAAGCGAGTGGTGGCATTATTCACTTCTTTTTGACCTTCTGGAACTTGTTTTACTTGTTGAATCGGGTAGGGGCATGAACGGATCGTATATGGGCCAGATCATGCATTCCATGGATCCAATACCAGTTTCGAATCATAATGAGATCAGATGAGATTAATATGGCCTCCTCATAGATTGTTCTTAAGGCTGGGAAACGAGACAAGCAGTTCACAGTTTGGCTCGGCTCTGCTTGTAAGAAGCTTGGCTCAGCCCACAAATTGAGCTTGGTGAGATGAACTATGAGCCAGCTTGTTTAGGTAAATGAGCCAAGCAAGCTCGGCGTGGCTCAGTTCATATAAAACTCATTTTACATATTATATATTTTACATATAAAATATATATTATATACATATCATGTGTTTTATACATTTATTATAATATATATATGATATTTTATATAGCTTAAAAACACTTAAAATAATTTTTTAAAGTAAATGAGCTAGCTTGTGATCGGTTTGCCAAGCTCAGCATGTAACAAGCTCAGGATTGGCTCGGCTCCTGACGAGCGCATGAGCCGAGCTCAAGCTGGGTTGTACCCTTAACGAGCCGAGCC
>JAHWRB010045827.1:0-10376 GCA_024653005.1 Nuphar advena subsp. advena | reverse complement strand
GAGCTTTTTGCAAAAATTTTGAAAAAAAAAGTCATAAAAGCATTAAAAATTAAAAAGAGATTAAAAGACATGAAGGAGAGTAACATACCTCTTGTTCTACCCTTGCCTAATGCCCTATATTTTTCTTGTCCATAGATGACAAAGTATTTGTCACCTTGTTTGTCCTATTTGTCCCAGACAGCAAAGTCCTTTATCGTCCCAAATGTCCTAAATGCCAAAGTCCTTTGGCATCCCATTTGTCACATATGGCAAAGGTTATCGTCCCCCTTGTCTCAGCCGGCAAAGGTTGTCACCCTCCTTGTCTTGGATGCAAAGGTTGTCGTACCCCTTGGCCCGAACCACAAAGGTTTTCATCCCCCTTGACCTGAACGATAATGTCCTTTGTCATCCCTTGTCCCGAATGGGAATATCTTTGGTGTACTAGTCTCCAATGGCAAAGACTTTATCGTTCCCATTTCTATAAGGCAAAAGTTTCTCGTCTCTAGACTCTCCCATCCTATTCGGGCTTGAAAAAACTCGGTTATGCACTTTCCACTTTTCTGTCTTCCTTTGCGACGAAAACTCGATTTAATCGTTGATCTCTCCAACTGCAAGTTAGTATGGTCGTACCATTATTTTTCATCAAAACCTTGGTCACTTGATTGCCTTCAAATTTTGATTTTCTAACTGGTTCAACCTCGTTCGGCAAAACTCGAACAGTTTTAGCAAACCATATCTAGTTTTCAAATTGGCCTGACCTCGTTCAGTGAGACCCAAACGATCTCGACAAATCAATTCTCAAAATTGACTCGACCTCGTTCAACGAAACCCAAATAATCTCAATAACCCAATTATTCTCAAAATTGACCCGACCTCGTTCGACGAGACCCAAACGGTCTCAACAACCCAGTTCTTCTCAAAACTAACTTGACCTCAGTCGACGAAACCCAAACAGTCTCAACAACCCAATTGTCCCAAAAATGTCCTGACCTCGTTTAGCGAAACTCAAACGGTCTCAAACCCAGTTGTCCCGAAACTGATCTGACCTTGTTCAACGAGACCCAAACAATTTCGGCCACCCAGTTATTTGCAAAATTAGATGATCACATTGAAGGGTGTATATTTCTTTATCATAAATCGAATCACACTCGACAAATGATAAAAAAGGGCATCTGTAGACAATTTTTTACGATGCCTAAATACTTACTGACATCTTTTAGAAAATGTGCTTTTAGGTAAAAGTCTCAAAAAGGAAAAGCATAGTATCAGGGAAAAAAACAAAAGATTCTCCTTTTTCTTATGGGATGACATAGATGTTTGGGGTCCTACCATAGAATGACATTCATGTTTTTCATCTCGCCATGGAACGACATTCATATTTGTTGTCCCGTATATCTCTTTGCTTTCTTGCCTAGGGACGACATTAGTGTTTGTCGCCCTGCCCTAGGACGACATTCATGTTTGTTGTCATGCCCTGGGATAGCATTCACATCTGTCATCCCGCTTTTAGACAGCAATCACCATTGTCGTATGTCTCTTAAAGATAGGAATAAGCCTCAGAAGAGGCATATCTCAATCAGACCAAAACTCTTCCAATGACTTCATATCTAGTTCATGATTTTTATAAATAGAAGTTGACCCTACAATCTAAAACATCTGAAAATTCTCTAAGTGTTGGCACTAGAAAAGACAAATCTTAGCCTTGCCCTCACTTCGCCTGTCTCTCAAATTGGCATACCCTATGCAGAGGTGCTGCCGACGAAAAAAGCCAATGGCATAAAAGATAAATGGACCCCTGAAAAAGGTGATTTTGCAGATCAATCTGTTTGTTTATTCATTTGTTTTAGTTTTTATATTCAATTTGTTTCGTAAGTGCTTATGCGTGTTTGATCTTGCTAGCATATCTCATTTCTTGAGGGTTTTAAATCCCGAATCCGAACTATCCCAACAGTGAGCTTCGCGTTTCGGTGATCGAAAACCTGTCTCTACCTTCTCATGGAGGACGGCTGAGGGTTGAAATGAGCGTCCAACATCTTTAGAACAATTTTTAAAAAGGGTTTTGGCAATCCAATTCAATATTTCTTTTACTGCAAAATTTTTGTTAGCATGTACATCACATAGTAACAAAAAAAAAAAGAAAAATAAACTGAGTTTTGCCAAGTCAAATGTAAATACAATCAAATGTAGCAAACATTGACCCTTACATATTTGTATTAAGCACAGTTCTAGTGATTAGTGCTACCTTCTAGACCTATTCCCGGCATCTATGAGAAAGTGAGAACACCAGCTTTTACCTTGCATAACAGGAAGTTTCTCTCTTTCTAGATGTCTGTTGGGCCTTTTCTCTAGCATATTAATGATCCCAGATGGTGCAATTGCTGGTATCCTTCTTGTAACGTCATTCCAGACAACTCCATGTATCCAAACACCTATCAAATAAATCAAATAAGAACTACAGGACCAGATATATTTTGTTGTTTCTGAAAGTATGCCTTCTTTAATCGAACAAAAATTAAAAAATATTTTAGAAAACTTGTTGCCCTCAAGTTGCAAAAGCAATAGGATCCTTATCCGAATAAATCTTAGAACCATCCAAATTGATATTTTTTTACACGACTAAACTGATATAAGAAAAAAGGTGATTGTAGAATACAGAGCCAACAAGGCAGCAACAGGAGAAGTGGGAGAAGAAAACGAAAATTTAATTTACAGAATCCCTGGTTCCTGTCCTAAAACTAATTCATTTCAAAGTATTACCTGAATGTGATGGGAAGAACCAACCTTTCTAAAATCCAAGCAGCACCAAACCATCAAGAAAAATCCAACATTTCAATTACTTCCATGCTCAGTTGTTCAGCCAACTCTCCATGTCAGACTTGAAAGAAACTCACCCACCTTCACGACATGATCACAATCCCCGTCCAGCATTATGGACCACCTAGATTTACAGAATGCCATCAATACAGCAAGAGAAGATTACCATTCTGGTCTTCTTTTCTGTTTTTGTTCAATATGAAGATCCAAGAATTACCACTTTAGCATCCTTTTCTTACGAGAAAAGTACCAAAGAACTAGAGATACCACCAACCACCATTACAAAACCATTATTGATCTTCTTTTTCATGAAATTTGAACCAAACATCTCAGACAACTTAAACCAAAATCGCCCGTTATATTTCTCTTGCACTCTGAACTCCGACCCAGTATGTCAAAATACCATCAATCACCATCCTCCTCTTTAACAGTCCCTAGCCCAATTCTCCATATCAGCAAAAGAATTCAAGACCAGAACTAGAAAAGGAAACAATCCACGTACGGATTCAACAAAGATTGAAGCAAAATCCAATATCGATAACTAGAAAGCATGAATTCTCTACAGCACTCCTTGCATTGCAAATTCCCCTGCCTTCCCTTGTTTGTCCTCTGCTCTGTTTGATCTTTCCTTTGTCAAAAATTATGCTGCAAGAAGATCTCTTGCCGAGGTGAAGCAGGTGCAATCTCCTCCTCCAACCTCCTCAATCCATCCCCTACCACAACACTCTTTGCCTCACTACCACCAAAATTCTTCCCCTCAATGTCGCCTTCTGATGCCGAAGACTTCCTCCTCTGAGATGAAGTCACGCTCGGAAACGTTATCCATGATGGTGCTCTGAACTCGAACCTCTGTTCGTCACCATCAAGAATATCAATTTCTGAACCAGATCGATTTGAAGATCGCTGTGAAGCTTTCTTATGCATCCTGCTGCTGCCCAGAACCACCTCAGTTGGCAAGATCGGTTGATCATTAGAAGGATTACCCATTAGCACAGCTAGAGCTCTCTCCAATGCTGTAGTCACCTTGTCCATTGAAGGCCTCTCCTTCCCCCTCATCCCCACACATTTGCAAGCCACATTTGCGATCTTCCTCAATGCTTCAAGTTCCACAGGCTGCTTCAATCTTGCATCAAGAATTGCTTCCACATTACCATTTTTAATCAAAGGAACCGCCCATTGGACGATGTTCCCCTCTTCGAATTGCATATCGATGGCTTTTCGCCCGCTTAAGATCTCCAGAAGCAGAACTCCAAAACTATAGACATCACTCTTGGTTGTGAGATAATGCAGCCTGTAGTACTCAGGATCAAGGTAGCCCAATGTGCCTGCAGGCAGCTCTGATAATGGGCAGCTGCTATCGGCTGGTCCCAACAAGGATAAACCAAAATCTGCAACTCGCGCATTCCATTCTTCATCGATCAAAATGTTTGATGACTTGATATCGCGATGAATTACAGGCGGGCAAGCATAGCCATGGAGGTATTCGATTCCCCGAGCTGCTTGAACTGCAATAGTAACCCTCCTGATCCAATCCAGAGGCTCCTTCTTCCCATGGAGGAGTTCATGCAATGAACCGTGTGCCATGAATTCGTAAACCAGAAGCCTTTCGCCTCCTTCGCAATAACCAAGCAAATTAAGCAAATGGGCATGGTTTAATCTCGACAAAAGATCGAGTTCAGTGTGGAATTCCTGTGAGTTTTTCTTCAAATCAGACGCCATTATTGCCCGTTTAACAGCGACAACAGTTCCATCTTTCAAGACCCCTTTGAAGACGCATGAAAAACTACCCTTGCCTACTTGTGATTCCTCACCGAACCCCTCGGTGGCCTTCTCCAGCTCTTGGTAACTAAACAGCCGAGCTCTCCTAATCTTCCACTCTTCTAAATCGGACTTGACTTTCACAGCCTCGTTGTGAAAAGAACTAGTTCCAGAGTTCTTCCTGGTCTTTGATTGAGGAATTCTACAATTGCACTTCCGCAATTTGAACCTAACATAAAGTATGGCAGCTAAAGAGATGGTACTTACCATGAAAACAGCAATGGCAAGCTCTGCTAAGAAAACCGGCATGTGGAACGACGACCACCCTCCATTCTTCTTGCCGTCGTCGTCGTGAGAAGATCGAACCGGAGTTGAAGCAATAGGAAGAGTTGTTGGAAAATTAGAGCCCCAGCAGACAGGTTTCATGGCAATTGAACTAAGAACACTGCAAGTGAAATAGTCACCAGCAGCAACAGCAAATGCCCTCAAGTCATCAGGAACACGGGTGCTATTTTCAAGCCTAAAACCCCAACAGACCACACCATGGTCATAGACCCTGATCCCACATGCATGAAACCTCCCACCTACAACAGACAGGAAAGGGGACTCAGGCGCAAGATCAACATTACCTCCACTGCTGCTGTCATGACCTTCCTCTAAGCTCAGACTCCTCCCCCAGCAGAGAACCCTGGACCCCCCACCACTCAGAACCCCACAAACATGGAATCCACCAGCTGAAACGGTAAGGAAGCTTGTGTTCCTAGGGATAAAACTGATGACACCACTCCCTGTTTCATCCCCCCAGCACACCGCAGTCCTGTTCCTCACAAGCAACCCACAATTGAAACCTCCCCCACCTGTGATGGACATGATCCCACCTTCAAAACTGAAAGAGCCCGCCATGTTATAGCCCCAGCAATCAACAAACGAGGAGTTTCTTGGGGTGGGCTTTCTCAGGGCACACAAATGGTGGTCACCAGCACTGATCTCTGAATAGGCAGTCCCTGGAATCATCGGTTGGGGCACGCCCATTTGGATGTAGATGTTGTTGCCCCAGCAGTAAGGCTGGTTTTGGTGCAGGAGAAGCCCACAGACAAAGCCACCACCAGCAGTTAGACCCCAGAAGGAGAGCCTCATTGGTGTGCCATAAACAACCGCTGAATCAGCACCTTGGCACCACACTGAGTGAGACCCATCCGGGTGAAGGCCGCAGAAGCTTGGTCCATTCTCACCATATGACACAGCAATTGTGGACATGGAACCAAGGGAAGAAACCTCAAGATTTCCACGGGAGAGCAGCACCAAGATGGCAACTTGAAGTCTGAATATTTGTTTCTTGGTCATCATGGTGAGAATGAACTGAAAAAGGTGGCTCCTTCGGCGGATGCAGGTGAGGGAAAGACATGGTGCTGTTGGGTCTCTGAGCATGAGGTATAAAGGAAAGAGTGTTGGTGGTGGGGGTGCATTAAATGGCATTAAACTATTTGGTGCAGCAGTAGGGAGGTTTAGGTGAGGGGAAATAAATGCGGGTCTCCTGTTACTTTTTATGCTCTTGGGGGTTCAATTCAATTCTATTCTATTCTCACTCACCCCCCCTCCTTGGGTTCCAAAATCAGAACTGCCATCCCCCAAAGAACTGGAGTTCTTCACATTTTCACCGAAAAAGAACTATGGAGAAAGAAATCACACAGTCACAGTCTTTAGTCGTGTTTTTAGTAAATTACATCTTCACTTCCCCCGGCCCTATATCACATCCTTCACGTTATAAAGTTAATCAGCATGATAAACAGAAAAGAACAAACATGTGATGTATACAGTCGTCCAAAACTGATTTAAATAAGACAAACAACATTGGAGCAATCTTTTGAGCCAGGACAAGACAAGAATCCATCTCTGACCGCATATTACCAGGCTTCCTGTTGTTAAAATCCTCCCTACCCACCGACAAAGTATGCCCAGCTTCCAACTTGCAACAAGAGATGATTTCTATGGGTTTTGAATTCATGACGTCTTGTCAACATGGTGAAGTTTTAAAAGTAGTCCTCACCAAATGAGTGGATCCCTCCTGAGAATATTAGAGAAAACTTGACGAATCATTAGGGTCCGTTTGCATGTCAAAAAAAAGGTTTTTGCGAAAACGCAAATGCACGAGGCATTTTGGCGAGCGCTGCCGTGGCAACGCAAGCAGAGGGCTCTCTTTCCTTGCAGAAAGAAGAAAGAAAGACCCAAAATCAACGTTACCACCCTCCAGCTGAATAACTTTCCATGGAAAGTTAGGTCCGATTCTGTTTTGGCAAAAAGAGGCTCTGCGAAGATTAAGGGACAGAGCCTCCTTCCGCGTGATGCAGACGAGCCCTAAAGAAAATGACCACACGTCATTTTTTCATGTTCCACCAGAAAAGATATCGGGGATCAGTGCAGTAGACCACAACCGCTCTTAGTTCATCGTTCTGCGTTGGTTTGTAGGAGTCGTCAGTACGCTTGTGGTTGAATGTTGCAGGTTCAAACCTCGGTGGTAAGTTGAATAATAACTGGTAGGGTCTGCCTAACCCCAGCTTGCCTTAAAAAAAAAAGACTTTTTCTTAGGAAGAGTGCAAAAAAAAACTAGACCTTTTTAGCTGGAGGACAACAGTCATAGGTTTCGAACCAAAGTAGTTTTAATGAATGTTGTCAGTATTGGTATTGGCACTGAATCGTTTGGCCAATCGATTCAGGTGAATCGGCTGATACTGATTCTCAAGTGAATCGTTCTTAATAGACTAAATAATAAATAAAAAAAATTTGTGATTCGTGACAAACCATTAAAATAATATTAAAATGATGTTAAAATTTATTTTTAAGCATTTTTATTTATTAAAAAATAATCTATTCAGGTTAGTATCTTATCGATTTTGTGCAATATCTGCTCATGCTGACAACATTGGTTATAATAGTATGACCTAACCATCCAGCTAACAAATTATAACCATTTAACTTCAAGTAATAACAGAAATCAACTATTTAGTAGTACTAGTTGACTACTAATCTGATGGGACTTCCTTTGTGGGATCTGTGTTAACATTCAGGTTCGGTAGATCCAAATCCGGAGAGTTGACATCCTTTACTCGAAAGTTGACAACAATCTCCACATTGTTTATGGATTTGGAAAAGAATTTGTACATTTAGGAGGGGGTGTTCAGATTTTGAGATATTATGAGGGTGAAATAAAAAACTTACTTATTGGACTTTTGATTCCCTGGATTTCTGCACACATGTTTAACCCAGAATACAAAATAGATGTCGAATTTTTCTCATGTTCTAATTAATTTTAGGATCGTTGATCAATCCAGACAACTTTGTCCTAGACTTTGAAAGTTGGCAAACTTAGCCCTTTAGGATGGCATGCATGAAAAGAGTTTTTTGTCTTTTTTAAGACATTTTTTTCGGCAATCTCTGCTGAAATATTTTTTGAGGTTACGTGCAAGTTTGCTATTATATTTATTTGAGCATGAAAATTTCTCTGCTAGAAAAAAAAGATATAAGATAGAGAAGAAGAAAGCATTGTTTCAAGCAGGCGCATTCTCATTGAAGTATCTAGGGTTACAGCTGCATTTGGGTGTATCAGCTCCATTGGAGTAAAGTGGAGGGCCTCATAAAAACGAAAACCAATACTTGTGTGGGCCGCTTGCTATTGCGTGCAGGAAGGGTTAACTTGATTAGATTTGATATTGTTTGTGTGACATTTCATTTCCTTCATATTTTCAAAATGCCAATAAAAATGGAGAGGTGTTAGAATACTACTTTTCAACGCTTTATATGGAGTGGTAGGCTCGAGGGAAATTCAAAGGTCAAGTTAAATTGATCCTTAATTTCGCAACCATTAAATGTTGGGGGGGTCTTTGAAAGGGGACTTGGATCAAGAATATGAGAAATTAGTTTTATTTTCTCTTAATCGAAAAAAAAAGTAGAAGAAGATGGTACATATATAGATTACAAAGGTTATCTTAATGTAAAATGAATATGTTAGTCCTTGATTACAGTAACCGTATGCCCAGTCGATCTTGTGCCCTTGATTATCGACCTCATTCCTTGATTAAATCTTGTTGGTGAATGACATCAGAATTTCTTATCCGGAGAAACTCTTAATATATCCAAGGACCCACATGGCAGCATCCATACGAGGCTGTCGTGGCTTGTTACTGAACTAACTTAGAATATTGACCATGAATACGATATCTAGTCAGGTTACAACCGACCCATTAGGCGCCTATACGGCCCTGGATCTTCCAACAAATCTTGACTTGAAGTCTCAAGGCTCTCGCAACATTGAGTAAATCTTTATGCTTGCATTTGACCACTTTGTTTTGTTGGGAGGTTGCAACGCAGCTATGTTGGTGTTCAACTCTCTTTTCCTTTAAAAAATTTTGCATGTCATTTGAAAAAAAATCCAGTTTCTTTGTCAAATCTGAGACTTAGAATTTTGGTATTGAATTAATTTTCAACAAGCAAGAAAAAAAATTGATCTAGACTATGGTTTCTGATTTATGTCGCAGGAGATGAACCCATGTAGTTCTGGAATAGTCATCCACTATGGTCAAGAAGTATTGTGCTCTGGATAACGAGGTGGTTTGATATCTGCCCCATATGTCACAATGGATTAATTAAAAAGGTTTTGATGAATCAATGGACCCGCTAGGAAAAGGAAGGCGAGTTTACTTTTTCATATGACAAATATCACAATGATTGTGGAAAACACAACCACGTAATTTATTATAATTTATAAGAGTTTGCAATCTAGAATTCGAAAGATGTCCAAGCCTCAAGTGCCAGATATTAGAATCAAAGGATAAACTACTCAAAGAAAAGTTTTCACCGATCTCAAAAATAAAGAGTCCACCATGTCACTTACCCACTCCAATCTTATTCTTTGAGAGATGATCCTGAAAAACACAATGATCATTATAAAAGAAAATATCACATTTCAGGTCTTAAATTAATTTACTCACAGAAATAAGATTAAATTTGAACTCTGAAACAAAAAGAACACTCGAAAGAATAAATTTTGATGACAATCAGACACTACTCATGTGAGTCGCATGTGTAAAGGATCTGTTTGGTAATTCAATAGGAGGAAAAATGATGGGTGTTGGAAGCATCAGGTTTGACAAAGAATTAGAAATATGGTTTGTCGCACCTGTGTCTATGATCTAATTTTTTGGCGATATAGAACAAACTAAAGGAGTATCAAGATTACTTGTTAGGTTGACCGCAGGTGCTGGTTTAGAATTACCTAAATTTATCGTAGCTACTATTAGGTCAAATTGTTTCTGAGTAAGTCGTTGGAAGGTTTAGACGAGACAAGACTTGTTGCCTTCGAAAGATACAGAGTTAGTGCTAGCCTGACTTCATTGATAGGCATTGAAGGGTGTACCAGATCGATTTGAAAACCCATGAAGATAAAAACATTTGGCATTCACATGACCAAGTTTTTCGCAGTGATCGCATTTTGGACGAATGTGATTCTGTCGATTTCTGCTTGGATCCATGTTGATTTGAGTATTGGATTCATTTGTGATTGCTGCCACTGGTTCTTGGTTAGCTATGACCCTAAGATCACGTTGCCTTTCTTTCTGCACTAGCAATGCAAAAGTTTTGGATATATTCGGCAATGGTATCATCAAGAGCAGTTGGCTCCTTATGGTATTGTAACTTTCATTAAATCTCATTAAGAATTGCATTAGTCTTTCTAGGTTTTGTTGCTCATAAATGGCCTTCATCACTCCACATGTACATGGTGGACTGGTCATATACGTGGGTAGCTCGTCTCATAGACCCTTTATTTTTAT
>JAHWRB010044277.1:0-13066 GCA_024653005.1 Nuphar advena subsp. advena | reverse complement strand
TGCACAGTCCGAGTCGGCGTCCACTCTAAGATAATTAATTGGATCAGATACAATGAACATTTTGCACCTAAAAGAAAGAAAGAAAGAAGGAAAAACCTGCATAATTCCATGATAGAGGAACACCGGAGGCCTCACCAAGCCAAGGCTCTCATTAACACTGATCTTCTGCACAGAGAGCTTATACAAATCGCCTGTTTGCACCTGAAATGAACACAATTAAGACTAATTACTTGATTAATCACAGTGACTAAGCCAAACGAAAAACAAGATCAAGAAGATTACCATGAATTCCTCACAGAGGAAGCCTCTAGTCCAGACGAGACTCTCACAGAAACCGGTGGCAATTGAGGCCGAACAGGCGGCCAAGAATTCGGCGATGCAGAGCAGAACGAGAAGGCACCAGAAGTCGGTCTCTTTCTTGGTCTCCATCGGTGTAGCTGCTGCAATCTGATCAGAAGGGTTCTCTTTGTTGTTCTCTCTGGAATTTTTCTTTTTGAATTTAAAAAGAGATGCAAGAAATGGAGGGAGAAGAGGAGAGAGAAACGTGTGATCAGATATTTTATGGGAAGATGATCGTTTATAGTATTGCCGTTAAGGTTATTTTAGTTATTTAAGGCTTTGGTGACGGTTAGTTCGTTGTTCTATCGGAGAGGGCATTTTTTAAAATATGACTTTTTCTGAATTGGACCCGTGCGCCAGGATCCAATTGGTTGAACTCGAGAGTGCTAATCCGGGTAATTCCATGTGACCCGAAACTGTTGATGTACTGCGGTGGGCAACGGGCCGGCCGAGTCCGAACTAGTCCGAACCGACCTGTAAATCAGACAGATGACTTGCCTGTTCATGTGCTGCAGCCCGGTCAAATCCAGTCCCATTAAAGAACCAGCGCAAATCCCAGCACGGATTGGTTAAGTATAACTTGGGCACGTTGACTGACCTTCTCATGGGTGTCTGTCTTGGTCAAACCCAGACTGTCAAAGCGTCAGGCCTGGTTGGAGCTTGAATATCCAACCTGAACCAGCCCAAACAAGTTGGTCCGTGTAACCCGATGCCCAATACCCCTATGCTGGGCTAAACAAGGGTAATCCTCTGACCCATTTTGGCCCTATAGTTCTTGGATCCACCTAAAACCGGGTCAAGTTAGACAAGCCTTTCAAGAATCAGAACATTACCCTATCCGAGCAATCTGTTAACAGAATCTGGACTCACACAGGTAGATTCAATAAGCTAATCAGTTTAGGTTTCAGACATCTGATTATAAGATTGGACCTGGTCTGGATTTGGGTGTTTACAACCAGACCTGGCTCCCAACAGAGACCTAGCTAAGTTGCATATCTATTGCTTGTAAATTCTGATTCGGATCAAGTTAGCTTTCTTTCATATTATAGTCATATGGGGCCCAGACCAAGCCCACCGAGAGCTGAACTTGGCAAAGTGTGTCTTGAGGTTTGTGTACCTATTACCCAACATCCCTCATAATTTGGAGCAGGGTTAAAGCTGATGGGCAGGGAAACCATGAAGGATTTTAACCAATCGGAGGCTTGTCAATGGGTGGTTGGTGATGAGAGATTTTTCTTTGGCCTACCAAAAAAACAAAGGATAAAAAAGACCTCTATCCAATTTGGAGACTCTTTTTGCAGCAGAGTTAGATTCAACCAACGGCAACACCAATGTGTTGATTTTTTTTATTTTTTTATTGAAAGAAAGACCAATGTGATGACTTTATTTTACAAGCTTAACCATCTCATATTTTTGATTGGTTACAGAAGATCAAATGACATCATTTTTTATTTTTCACTACTTAGGGATGGGACTACCGGTATATAGGATATTGGATCATAAGACAGGACTTCGACCATCCTATCTTTTGGTTGCCAAGATGGATTTGAAAGGATCCTAACCATAGTTGATCTAAACCAAGGTTGCCATGAAAGGAAATGGAAAGGAGAACAACTAGAAATACATAAACGCAACATGAGCTTTTTGAGGTTCATGTGAAATGACAAATGCAATATGTATATCAAAAGGGGGACCATCCAACAAGAGGATTGTTGGTAATCTACAGCTAGATATGACTTGTCCGGCTCCTGCAAACCGGATCTTCCAGAATATGGGTGGCCCACACTCCTGAAAATCGGACCTTCCATAATATGAGTGCCGACATCCCCTCCTCCCCCACTCAACCTGAGACTTGGTTGTGTTCGTGTTCACCTCTGGGTCCCCCTCTTTAGTAATGGAGTCTGCCATACGTGGCTCTCCCTAGGTGGACAGAACACGCTCCTGAGTACCGGGCCCAAACACTGGATCTGCTTACCTCAACCTGCCCTGGACACCGGTAGCACTTGCCAACAATGACACACACATGCACATACACAGGTGGATGCCTAGAACAAAAACCCCGTGAAAAAGAGTAGACGGCTTTGTGCCATTGGATCGCGAAGGTCACTTTTTTTTTTATCAGCTGCATGTGGTGCATCCGTGCTTGTTCAACAATTTGGGCATAGGCAGGGTGGTCGTAGGGCACCTAAGGCTGGGTGGTCGTGCGGCCCCACCTGGGGTTTTCGGGCGAGGGCTCCTCATCATTAAAAGAAGACAGTTGGGCATACGCAGCTACACCCAATCCTGTAATTATTGCCATCATTAGAAATGCAACTATACATATTGCTTTTAAATTGAATATAACTGTCAATGAGTGATGTTAAAAATGATCAATCAGCATCAGCTGTAACTCCTAAGCATTTCAGGCTAAAGATCCGGTTTCAATTCCCACTTGAATAATTGTCAATCAGTATATACAAAGGATCTCCTTAATATAAAGCACGCCATAACACATCATTAGTAATGTAGAATCAGGAGGGCAGGAAAAGTGACATAAGAAACGCAAATTGTTGCTACAATCAACTAATGGTGATGCATCAAATGAGTCCAGATTGCAGCAACAAATGAAAATGTAGGACTTCTGCTAAGCCTCAGCCCTTCGCACTAACGCTACAGTTGCTATCCGGCTCCCTTCCAAGCCACCAAAACTCAATGTTGGATATGACATAACATGATTCAGATATCTGAATGGTGAGGGCAGAGGCTCACTGCCTTGTGCATCTGATGCCATGGGTGCAACTGGTTTCAGCTGGAAGCTTTCAGCTTCTTGCACCAATTCATCTTTTGCATTGTTACATGAGGTGATCACCTATAACCACAGTGGAAAACCACGTTTAACCAAACTTGAAGATTGACAGACAAATAAACAACAACAAAAACAATGTTGACAGCAATATCAAACTTTTCATTTTACAAGCATGCCTAGCAGGTAGAGCACGTAGACCATTCCACATAGAGTCTAGTGGCTGGGGATCATTGAACCCAGGTCTGGGATTTCATGGGATAGGTTTCAAGCTCCCAAAAAAGCTCCATTGCCGCATGTTTGGGGTTGAATCGCCAGGACAAATGAATCCTGGCATCATCTAGGCCAAGTTCCCCACTTGAGGAAGGGATGACTACAAAGATTCTCAGCCTCCAAATGCACATAAAATATGTAGCTAAGGGCATGAAACATATGGAGGCATTCAGCGAGGTAGAAATAGTACCAGTATTCCACCAGGAGCAACTAACTTTGAGACTGATTCCCAATACATAAGCCTGCGAAATTGGCAAAAAATAAAGCATATTAGAGTTGTCACCAATCTTGCACTGCAAAACCCAAGCGTTCTATCTACTCTTGAGCTGAGCCTGCACTGTCAGGAAGTGACTGACTGAATTGGGGAAATTCATTACTCCTTGTTTGTCATTAATAGCCACACCCACAGCCGTCCATCCTCTAAGTTATGCTAATAATTGGTGAAACCTAAATCCGTGGTATTACTTTGGCAGATTAGACATCGCAATGGTCAATTTGGACTGTTGGAGTTTCATCTGTATTTTGCCAAAATGACAATAACCTTCAAAATCAGACATGTAGCATACCTAGAAGGGGTTGACTAGTGTTAAATCAAGATGATTGTAACTATTCACATGTATAACAGCCATACTCCAGTGATTAATTTAAAGCAAACTTTGAGTATATAGGTGACTTCGGTTCATTTCACAGAGAATTATCTCATCTAAGGTATGCCTCTAAATATCGACAGTAGTTGGAACTTCAAAAATCCACTAGTAAACAAGATTTATAAACACACGGAACAGAGTTATTATCTTAGAAACATGAGAACATCATGGGCCTACTAGGATAAAGATTACATTAAGCCAAGGACGGTCAAAACAAAATTGATAGTTACCAGAGTAGGAAGTGGAAAGAAGCAATGCACGAAGCGTGAAGTGAGAAGCAAGATATGTGTGAAGTGCAAAGAGTTTAAGAAGCATAAGGAAAAAACAAGTAAGAAGCAAAAATTAAAGTGATTGGCAAGTGAAATAAAAAATAAATAAAATTTGTAATTTTTCTTAAATGCATCTTTTCACCCTTTTACCCAAAAATACTCATCGTATATGTAAGTTTGTAATAAAACTAAAACTTTGAGATAAATGTATAGTTTTTTTTATATTATTATAAGTGTATTTCATACATTAAGAATCATATTAAAAAAAACAAACTTTTCATTTGTAGAAGTAAGCTTCTCATAAAGTTTCAGAAGCTTGAAAGAAGATCATGGTTTCACAATTTCAAAGCGAGCTTCATGGGAAGAGACTTTCCAGTAACTATGGTCAAACTATATATAACACAACAAGAGAAGAATCCACACTGCATTGCAAAGATGCAAAATATATAAAGAGAAACTATAGAAGGGCAATGATACCGTTTAACAGGGCCATCAGGATGCAGCCCAATTACGTCCAGTGCTCCTTTATCTGTAACAAGTTGGAATTGCTTCTCCAGTTTGGGCTCAAGCACATCATCAACCTAAAATAAATGAGTTACAAAAGTGATGAACTAATCAGTTTATTTTTTAATACTTAAAAAGCATGGTGTGAGTACAATTGCAGTTATACGATACATGACAGAATCCAGTCTAGGAATAAACACATCAACATCAAGTACCATGAGACTACAACAAATAGTACCAGGCCTTGCTTAACAACAAATACGCATTGCCAGGAACTAGAAAAGGTGAAAAAAGAAAAGTTAAACTAAGTTCTTGCCTGTGTCACTTGGTCCCATTAGTCCTTGTCCAGCTTGCCTAGAACCTTTCTTAGTTCCTGTTTATCAGGAAGCATCACATGGCCAGCAGCCAGTGTCTAGGTAGACTAGGTCAACAAGGAAATGCCTAGTCACACTTTTTCCTAAATATGAGCAGGAAATGATGAAGAAATTTATGTGTTGTAATTTGCTTTAGAAATATCCAAGATTGTGTGTGTTTCACAAATGTGCTGTACCCTAGGACTGTAGCCTTTTTACTGAGAAAGATGGGAAGCCCCCAAGAGGAATTATGATGGTGGAAACCACATTAAACAAACAGCAGTTGGGTGGCAATATCAGTCTTTTAAGTCAATGGAGCAAGCAAACATCTTTATAAGTTAACGGTAAATGATGGGATGTAAAACATGAAACAGGAGAGATGGAAAGTATAATACTTCTGGTATGACATTAACAACAGAAGTGAACATGCAAAAATGCAATGCCAACCAAAGAAAAGATGCAGCTAACACATTATAATAAAAACAAAATTTAGCCCATTTAAGCTGGATTATCTAACATTTATGAAGCCGTCTCCATTCTTATTGTAGAAGGGATCAATATTTATCATAACTTCGTCTTCAAAAGTAAGTTGTTGCATAGAATCAGGGAAATTGTTTTCACCAGTAATAGACAAGCAAAAAGTTATGCCTCAAAGCATCAAGAATTAGACTAAAGCAGATCATCAAACAAATCTGCACAAAATCGAGAAACAGAGGTACCAAAAACTGGATATTAGGAAAACCATCACGGTCAGCAAGATTTCTTGCAAGCTTAACTGCTCCTTCACTGTAGTCAATTCCAGTCAGATCTGAGAACCTGGACAAGGAAATTAATTGCAAGGTAATTGCCCTTTATATTCTTAAGCAACTAGGGGGGCACCAAATAATAGAGTATAGGATCCCAACAAATGAAAAGAGACTAAGACATTATTACAAGTACATAACAGTGAATAAAGTGATCCATGCATAGTGAGACAATAATAGTACATGATGTTGCATATCAACAGTTATTAATTAATCCTAAATATGTGGGGCAACAAAAACTAAATGCAAAAGAAATTGAAAGTGGTACCCTTGCTTAGCAAGTTCTTGGAGAAATAAGCCGTTCCCAGTCCCAATATCAACTACACTCCAACTAGCCAAGAGCTTTGAGTCTTCATCACCAGGATTAGATTTGGGGATGATCTCACCACTCAGATCCTTACAATAGACTTGAGGATAATTAACACAAAGATTCTTTGTCCAAACTGCCATGATTTCCATCACTTCAACACCATACCTACACAAAGATCAGCAAGACATCAAAAGTTTGGTTGCACAATCACAGCAGAGATTCTTAGTAATGAACTCTAGAATATAAAAGAAACTCATACAAACATCAATCCCATTTTCAGTAGCTACTGTAGCTTGAAGCATTATTCTCACATTGAGTGGTTCATGTTCCAAAAATTTCTAGAACCCTATGTTCTCTACTGGAAGCTTCCATTGGCAGAGAGTATCTTCCCTGTCCTATTTTGCAGTTGGTTATTTCTAATTAAGTTGAGTGACATGCTTCAAGTTGCCCATAAATGTTTTTTGGACATAAATTATTATGAGACTTTTATTTGCAGAACACTGCTGAATGGGCTGCTGGAAATTGAAAAGTCATTGGGTTATGGTTTGTTCCATGCTTGATTGGTACTCCTTGATTTGTCTTACTGGATTATTTAGACCTACAATATGTTTAGAAAAGTCTTTCGGCTAATTCATCTCCAGATGATGGTTAGGCACAGCATAGGGATAGTTATTTTCCTTTGCATACTGTAGTTAACCTTTTGAGAGTTGTCCTGGCTGAGCTCATTATTTCAGATGATGTAAATAATGCCAAGTCAAGATGACATTGAAATTAGTGAAACATAAAGTTTCCTACATAAAATGATTGTTCTGACATAGTGATTATGTAGCCTATGATAGCAGAAAAAAAACAAGAGACTAATAAGGAAGTTAAAGAAAGAGAACAGACTGATGAAATATTCGGTATGTCATGTTCCTCATATAACAGCAGTGAGTTTATGATCTGCAGCTTGCCACACGAAAAATGAATTATTGGTAGGAGCTAAAATAAATGAGGTTTCATTTGACCTTACTACATCGCTCAAAATTATGAGAAAATCATCCAATACATATCAGAGGAAGTTCACAACAATTACTGCAACGAGCTCCTCTCATCATTCATCAACATGTATTTTTCTCCTTGAATTGTAACTCTCAAATGAGTACTCAGTTCATAAAAAATAGATGAGTATATAAATGAAAAGGAAAGAAAGAGAAACAAGAAAACTCTTTCATGTCCTCTCTCTTATGGCTGTGATAGAATCGCCTACAAATGTCTTTTCTCAAAGTAGAATGAATATATATCATCCAGCACTTTGAATTGACCAGTAGGAACATGTCTCATCAACCCTTTGACACACCACACTTTCCATATATGCACTTATGGACAAGGTCTGCAATCTGTACATGATGAGCTTGCAAACATGTCTTGGATCAAAATGCGGGTTCCGATTTTCATCAAGATATCCTTATGTTGGAATTGAGTGTGTAAAGCACTAGACCTTCAAAACTCATAACCTAAAATCTGGGAACAAAAGAATGACACAACAGAGTCAAATAATTAAAAATTCAGGTCTTCAACACACGAAGCCAGAAAAATCATCATCATGAGTTGCAGGAGGTCAAAAGAATTAGTTGGTCATAAGGAAGGAAGGTGATCATCATTATCAACAAGCCAAAAGGAACAACCATAGAAAGAAAAGGAAACCCAAAATGGAACACCTTTGCCTAACACCACCTTCTCAAAATCAGGAACACTAATATGATTTCAGTGAACGAGCCGACTACCCAAAAACATAATAATGAAATCAAAATCCAAATATATGAAAATGCCAATTCTGTAAATGCGCAAAAATGAGATCAATTTAGTTATTTTAATCATCAACCACTAAAACAACAAGCTAAATCACCAATCAGTGTAGGATATTGTGCACTAAACAAACCTGTTCAGAAAATGGCAAGAAGAGGTTCCCTATTGCACCAAATTTCAAATCATTATACAAAATAGCAAAACAAGGAAGCAACAAATTCAGAACCATAATTCAAAAGGAAAGTCGAACAAAATAAAAACAAATCAATAAGATCATTTTAATGGCATCTTGATGGTGATGTCAAGACGCTAACCAGACTTCTCCTGCGTGACCATGCTCATTGAAATTCGCAACCTCGTCAGCATATACAGAATCCCAATAACTCTGCAACCCCAGCATGGGATTCTCCGTTTCCGCCTCCCGCTCCTCCTTATCCGAACTGCTCAGAAACATCAAACCATCAAAATAACGAGGAGCAAAAGAATATAAAACAAACTCCGTCATCATGAATTTCTCAAATGCACGTATATCCTCCACGATCACAACAATGTAGCATAAAAAACCAACCAAAAACACAGAAAGAGGAATCACGACCACTACATAAAAAAAAACGTAAACGTGGCCCAAAAATCATAAAAAAAAAGAAAAAGAAGAGATCAAACCATCAACAATAAAAAAGAAAAAGCAAAAAGACCCTCCGTCACATGAATTTCTCATAAGATCTTCCATGATCACACCAATATGGGACAAAAAAACCCCAAAACCCATGAACGAGCGAATCATAGCCCCTACAGAAAACCAAAATAACCACCAAAAACGTAAATTTCTCCTCAAAACCATGAAAAAACCCAAAAATATCGGTTATTGAGGATTACCCATTTCAAAACTCATATGAAAATTCGCGAATAACAAAGCAAAAAATCATGAAAAAAAAGAAAATTTCGTGCAAACAGGGAGAAAGACGAGCTCTTCGGCGAAGAGAAAGAGGTAGGGAGAGAGGAAAGGGAAATGAATGAACACCGAGAAGGAATCCGTCCTTCACCTGTAGTCGGAAGCGGTCGGAAAGGTGCCGCCGGCGGATAGGGCTTCGGAGGCGTCGACGTGCCGCTGCTCGTCGTCGAGCGTGCTCCCGTAGTCGCTCTTTATCGACCACGAGTCGGCCGCCACAGACCGGTCGTCGTCGGAGAACAGGTCGGAGACCGTCGGGATTCGAGCCTGCACCGGCTCGGCATCCTCTGGTGGCCACCTGATTCCGGCCATCTAGGTCGTTCTCCGGTCGCCGGAAAAACGAGAGAGAGAGAGAGAGAGAGAGAGAGAGAGATGTCTGTTAACACCGTTTCGGTTGTCCTTTTCACTTTTGCCAAATATGCAGGAAGGCATAAACATAAATGCCTTTCATAGATGAATATATTACTATGGTGACATTTCCCATTTTATGAGTTGTATTTTGTGTTAAGCACTTTCCCACGTATAGCCACGTGTAGAAGTATCCATACTTGGATCGATGGATCAGTTTTTGCTCCGAATTTCGATGACCTATTAGTAATTTAGTAGGGGCACAATTTACAAACAGGTTAGAATTATATTCTGGCAGGATGGTATTTCTGAACCTGAATCTAAATGTTAGGCAGTAACTCAGGACCTTAATCCAGATACAAGCCAGATCCAATGTAGTGGAGTTGGATCCAGATGCAAAATTCAAATGATAATACTAGATCCAATCACAGAAAGGTTGTAAACAAGGGTTTTACATATAACAATGAAAAAAGTACAAATGGATCGGATTTGATCTGGATGTAACGTAGATTTGCCAGAAAGCATAGACAGAAGTAGAATCAGAATCCAAAAAGGTCCGATGTAAGTCTAATGCTGGAACAAGTACATGTTTACATCTTATTTTAAGATCCACATCATGTAACAGTATGTTGGATTTGAAGACTTGGTACTGATTTACGAAATGGGTTGGCTTTGGTTTTGGATTCCCACACACCGGAAGAAAAGTTGCTAGATGTAAAACTGCATTGGATAATGGTGAATAGCTAGCTGGATCTGGTATAATGAAAAGTTCTTCGATCCATATCAAATATCTGGGTTTGGATATAAAACCCACGTCCAACCTGAATCCAATCTTCTTGCGAAAGCCGTTTTTAAGTTTTTGTACACACGGCGTCTTTCAATCCATGGCTTGATTATTGGATACATGCATATTTTTTTAACAAGTGCAGGCTACAACAGTAAAATAAAGGAAGGACTTTAGATTCTAGAACAAAACAAACATTTTTAAAGTTTGCCATTTAATTTCACCGTGAAAAAAGGAAAGGTTTTAACTATAGAAAAACAAAAAAACAAACGGATAGAATCCTACTTTTTTTATCCCTTAAAAATAGGATAAAAATAGTTACAAAAGACATCTTTAATATAAAGACAAGAGCTAATGTCGTTATTACATAAAGCATGTTTAACGTTTTTTAAATTTTTAATAAAAAATGCATCAACTTTAATCAGTTAGGAGCCCATAAGGGCTCCATTTATCTGGTAGGAGCCACTGATTAGCGTCACCAAGTTGAAGAGGCATTACGAGTTCGAAACCCAGGAATTCACGTCCCTCATCGCGAGCGAGGCCTCAAGTTGGGTGGGTTTATTACTCGAATGGGCTCGTGAGTCCACATAGTGGTTTACCATGTAATACAGCAGGAGCAGGAGCAATGCATGTTTAGGTTCACAAGATCCAATTAGATATGTTTTTATAGCTTTGAATTTTCTTGTATTTGGATCTTTGTAATTGATATTGGATCCAAATAATTGATTCATATCCCAATTTAGTATCTCATTAGGATTAGTATGTTTCTTATTTGATATTGTTCTAAAATAAGTAGGTTAGACGTGTAAGGATTGAGACTGTTCTCCTATAAATAATAGACATATCTAGGGTTTATTTACAGTTGAGATGAAATCGAGAATTGTTAATTTCCTGTTATTTCATGTTTACTAACTTCTTGCAATTTCCTTGAATTCTTTGGATCCAAAAAATATTAATAAGTGTAGGATAAGAATCTTATGATTCCTGTTTCTCATCATCATATAACAATAAACCTAAAAAATGATTAGATCGATGTGTGAAGATAGAGTGCAAATGGATCAGACTGTCAGTCTTATTATTCTCAATTATGAATCTTAGAATAAGAACGAATATACATGCGAATCAGATTTGGATCTGTGGTTGCTATTTCCAGATTCATTAGGAGTAATGCTTTCGATTATATCTGAATCAAGTCTGTTCTCTTTAAATTTCTGTAGACGTAAAACCATCGTTTCCTGCTTACCAGATCCAATTTTTAACATACAATATTTGGATCTAGATTCTACTGTACTACATCAGATCTAGTTCGGATTCAGATTAAGATTCAAATTGGGAGTTGGTACTTTGAATTTGGTTTCAGACTTTGATCTACATGATTAGGTCCATATCCAACCCGTTTGGGTTTAGGTCCAGTTCAAACATGAAGAACCTATGCTCGAACAAGT
The DNA here is from genome assembly GCA_024653005.1 of Nuphar advena subsp. advena. Classification (NCBI taxonomy): domain Eukaryota; kingdom Viridiplantae; phylum Streptophyta; class Magnoliopsida; order Nymphaeales; family Nymphaeaceae; genus Nuphar; species Nuphar advena. The sequence continues at coordinate 1,472 of JAHWRB010044277.1, read as the reverse complement.
TCTGGTTTTGATGGACTGCTCCAAATGGCTATAAAGAGATTCAAACTTGACCATGAACATGCATTGTCTGTCTCAGTTGGATCTTGGGTTCAGTGTGGGGGTGAGTTATAGACACCTAGACCAGGTCCAACCCAAATATCAATTGGATGCTAGTGACCAGGATAACTCCATTGGATTAACCCAAGATGGTCACAAAGTTCAATTACGTCATATTGAAAATGATCTAATTTTGCTAAATAATCATGTTTGAAAAAGAATCAGTCATTTTCAATTGCCACGTGGCAAAAGTTTTTTGTTTTTTTGATAGGCAAGCTGCAGACAACCCTCATGTGATTCGAAATCGAGATTCCTCGATTATGATAGTTGCTCGTGTGACCTAACCATCCAGTTATATATCTTATTTCACTCCCCACTTCCTTATGGAGCTTGCTAGGATCGCACTGAGGTGCGCAGTAGTTGAGGGAGAGAGAATAGACAGGGTTTTCTTTTTGGTAGACGGATTGCTTCTGGGGTTTTTACCACTGTTGATAAGTATCTCAGATCGATCTAAGTTATAGATGTGAAAAACCCTCTTATAAGAGGGCAGTTGGTGGGTTCTCCTCCTCCCCTGGGTAGTTGTTGCTCAACAATCACATCATGCTTCACGGTTTTTTCGCATAGAGGAAAAAACAGTCTTGAAGATAATTTCGGTGTGCAAGCAATTTTTGAACTGTATTTAGTGGGGATCCTATGTGATAAGGTGAGAGTGAGCCCACCTCTGATCTTATCGCATGAGACCTATTTGAAATTTGCATGGCCACCTGGATCCGGATCTTATCCGAATCCAACATCTCTCCCTTTGCCATTCATACCGAATCATGACGTTGGATTTCTCTTCCAACTATAAGAGTTTTACAGAGACATCAATAATATAACAACAAATAGTTTGCTAGTAACCATTTATCTAGATGTCTCACTTAGACATACCTAATTCCCATACAACATACATGTTTTGAAAATAATTCTTCTGATATGCTTTTTGTTAAAGGATCAACAATCATATCAGAGGTAGGTAAGTAACTTACTGTAATTTCATTCTTTTCCATCACATCATGAATATAATAATATTTTACTATTATGCATTTACTTTTAGAGTTATTTGCTCAAATCTTCATAAAAGTGATCGCCGCTTAATTATCAGAGTAAATTTGTACCGGCCCATTGGTTATATCCTACTTCAAATCACTTATGAAGCGACTTATCCAAACGATAAAAGTAGCAATAGCATTGCAGGCAACATACTCAGCTTCTTGAGTGTGCTGAGCTACACAACCTTGTTTCTTGTAAGATCAAGAGCTCAAAAGAAAAAATATATCTAGAAGTAGATTTATTATCATCTCTGCTGCCTGTAAAATCAACAGCAGAATATCCAGTCAGTTTCAAAGTATCCTTTTGAAAACATAATTACAAGTTCATAGTCCCTTTCAAATATC
>JAHWRB010043220.1:0-11852 GCA_024653005.1 Nuphar advena subsp. advena | reverse complement strand
AACGATTTTCTGTGTTTTGTGTGGCCTGAGTATTTTGTGAAGTACCTGGACTCAATCACTGGATCTGCCCCATTGAAACTCAGTACGATAAGACCTGAGCTCAGCCTGAACATGACAAGAGTCAAGTAGGGCTCTTGATGAGCCAAGGCCTAGGTTGCGCCAGTTAAGCCCTAATACTAGGGGTGTCAACAGGTAGGGTTTATCGGGACTGGACCCGCGCCGAACCTTATAGGGTCCGGGTAAGTCTCGACCTGAAGGTCCGATTAATACATGAAGCCAGGTATAGTTTATGAAATTTTATAGCAGACTCGGGCCCAACCCGAGTTTTAATTAAGACCTGCAATTTTTCAATGTTAAAATGACAAAAATATTATTTTACCAGGTATGGCCCGGGTCTGGTTCCTATAGTTGTTATTGGGTCCGAGTATGATTTTTCTTATGATGGGTCTGATTAGATCCGAGGCCGAACCCAGTACCATACCCGAAAATTGGGGTCAGGTCTAGTTTCACCTTGGTCCATATCAAACCCGAACCGTTGACACTCCTACTCTGCACTCCTTTTTGTGTGAGTCAGTTCCAAGGCTAAAACGTTGAGAGTTCATTCTTGAGGAGTGTGTGCCTTGCCGCAAAGGTGAAAGTGGTAGTAGAGGAGGAATACTCGTAAAGCTGCACACTATGAACACCTATGTCACTGGGACACGCCAACACGCTCGGACACTGATATATATGTCATTATTTTAATATTTTATTATATTTTAATTTTATTTCAATGAAAAGGTTATTTTTTAATGTTAAAAGATTCACAAAATAGTTTCTTACTAAATAAAAAATTCAGTGTCCTCGTGTCGACCTAGTTTTGAAAAAAAAACAAAATTTGGAGTCCAATCAGAATCCTACATCCTCGAGACCCCGAATCATTGTGACGTAGATGAACACCAAAACAGGGCAACAGTAACTTGGCACAAAGAAATGGTTTCTCTCCATTATCGAAAAAAAAAAGTGTAATATAACTTTAAATATATAACTTGGTGTGCTTGAAGGGACCTGTTAAAATTAGTTAAACTAGTATGAGTCATAATATTCTAACCAAAGGTTCTTAATTCCAAATTCCCACTAGAGCCAAACCCTACTTGACTATTAAAAAAGAAAAAAAAATTGAATTATTACATGCTCTTTCATTCTATATGTAAACTCCAAATGATCATCATAACCTCCGGCCAATCAACCTTAGGGTAAAATAAGTTGGGCTTAGGAACAACATTAAATCAGTCATAATATATCAAGTGAAGAAAACCATTCGAGTGTTTATCCTTCCAACACCGATCCAAACTCATGACCCCTAATTGGACTAAACGTTGAGGAACAATATTGCATCTATTAGAGATCCAAGAGCAATAAAACCTAAAAACTGACATATCATGCTCTTAACATAATCTTTGAATAAGTCTCTCCTGCCTAAGGGGTCGCGCAAGTGGCTAGGAGATGAGGCCATAGTAGTATTGATGTTCTCCATAAGATTCTAGATTCATGTGGAGGTGGATTCCACCAAAACCTAGTGCAATTGGGACTATCACGAAGTTTTTTAGAGGAAGATAAAAATAAGAATCCTCTAAAAAGAATGGAATTCTCCATAAGGCTATTTTTTTTTACAATTCTTTGAAAAAACTCTCTTTGTGGCAAGAGACGCCAACCATGGGTTTTGAACATGTGACATCCTGTTAACTTGGTGACATTCACAAGTCACCCTTACCAGAGTTTTATCTCATCTCAACTAGGATAGAGGGAGTTGGAGAGGCTTATAAATAGAGGTTCAGAAGAACTATTTAGATCATCAGCCAGAGAGAGAGAGAGAGAGAGAGAGAGGAGTTAAAGTACTTTCCATCGGCGGCAATCCTTCATAGAGATCAACATCAAGAAGTATTAAAATAGTGGATCATGGCCTGTCCAGTTGTTCCAAGTTCATATCCAACAACTACTCTAAAGTCTCATGTGAAGAATTCCAATGAGATGAGGACTCCAAGTAAATCAAAGACTCTCAGAGAGATTCCTGATAAGAAGATGTCTCTCTTAGGTGGGTCGCCCAGCAAGACTCCTCTCTATTATAGAAACCAACACATTAAGGACTCCAATAAGATCAGTAGTAAAATCCTTCCTGCATTTGATTGCACGCATAAGAAGTTTAATTTCATAAGGAACATCTCTCTTGTTTTTATAAACAAAAAGTACCTCATCTCTCTGCACCAAGTAGAAAGAAAGAGAAAGAGGGTTTTTCATGGACGTACGTCACAATATAAACCAAACCACGTAAAAACATGTTTTTCTGTGTATGTACATTCTCAGAAATTGTGTGTTTGATTCTTTATATGGCATCAAAACCCAGTTGAGTCAAGCAGTTGATGGCAGAGCTAAACATGACATCGAAAGAAGCCCCTAATCTATGGTGTGATAATATGGGGCTATATATCTTGCTGCTAATCTAGTGCTCCATTTTTTAACCAAGCATATAGAAATTCACTATCACTACATCCATGAGAATGCTCTAGTGGTAACATTATTGTGAAGTTCATTTTCTCTCAAGATCAAGTGGTAGATATTTTCACTAAACTGATGCTAGGACCTAAGTTCAACCAGTTCAAAGACAAGCTCAAGCTCAAAAAGATTAGCTTGAGGGGGGGTGTTAAAGTAGTGGACCTTGGCATGCATCTAGCTATAACAGGTTCATCAGGAGCTGGTCCAAATCCAACAACTAATTCAAAGTCTTATGTGAAGAATCCTAGTGAGATGAGCATTTTAAGTAAATCAAGGACTCTTATAGAGACTCCTGATTACAAGATGACTCTCTCAGGTGAGATGCTTAATATGACTCCTATATATTATGGAAACTAATACATTAGGAACTCCAAGAAGATTAGTACATGTAGAGTCCTTGTATTTGATTGTATTTATGAGATGTTCAATCCCATAAGGAACCTCTCTCTTATTTCTATAAATAACGAGCACCTCCTCCTTCTCTGCGTCAAGTAGAGAGGGGGTTACCCATGTACAAGGTCACAATATAAACCGAACCACGTAAAAACGTGTCTCCTTATGTGTGTGTGTGCATTATTAGAAATCATGTGTTTGATCATTTATATGGTATGAGAGCTTAGTTGGCTCAAGCAATTGCTGGTAGAGCTAAATGTGACATCGCAAGAAGCCCCTAATCTATGGTGTGATAATCTGGGTGCCACGTACCTTGCTGCTAATCTAATATTTCATACTCATGTAGACACCTAATTTTGGACCAAGATACTTTTCATAACAAAAATCGAGTATTTTGAGCATATTTCAAAGTTTTGTTAACTTTACTTGAAAATGTACCCTCCAAAATGCATCCTCAAAATTTTGTCTAAAATATCAATTAAACTAGAGGATCTTAGCTTTTCAACAAGCCAAAAATCATTTCAATACGACTTCAGAGTAGAAAGTTATGACCAAAATAAGGTGACTTGTTTAATAAAAAAATATTTTCAAGCATGGCTCACTTTGAACCCATTTTTTTCATCCAAACAATCGAATTTGGTTTTGCACACAAACGATGAATTATAGTTGATGATGTTATCTTTCTAATGCATCAAAAATCACCTCAAATCCATATCTGGATAGAAAGTTATGGTCAAAACAAGTTGACTTGTTAGGCTTATTTTATCTAGTTTTCTAACCATAAATAATTTATTATTACTTTTTGAATTATCATTATTGCTCTTATAATTACAATTTAATGTGTTATTATATCTTTGTTGTTCTAATTTCAAGTGTCATCATATCTCATCCCCACCATGTATCGTTATATCCATTTGTTGTTAGTAGAGATATAACGACCCCAATTGTCGTTAAATCTTTTTTGAAATGTCTTGCATTTTTTTATGTCGGCAACCTTAAAAATGTGTATCAAAGCCCATTTTGAAGCATTTTTTATAGCCCAAGTTGTCCTCCTCACTTAATGACCTTCCTAAAACCAAGATCCTATCTCTTAATATCCTCTCCAAGATCAAATCCCAGTCTTTTATTCAAATCCTTTTAACCACATCCCTAGATCTACCTTTGGATTTCAGATATGTAGGAAATATATCTGGATCCACTAAAAATCCTATAAATATGAGGGCCTTCTCCCTATTTTGAAGGATCTGAAATAAAAAACCCAAGCAACCTTACTCAGCAAAAATCCTTTCACAACTTAGCCTTAGGGTCCACATCACCCAACTTACCCCTTTTTGGAGCTCGAACAAAGCCGAAGTGTCGTCCATTCTCCCCCGCGCTCAACTGTCGTAGAGAGGGCTACCTAAGCCCATGGTAAGTTTGGTTATATTTTTGTTGTTATTTCAATTATTTTATGCATTTTTATAAACTTAGATTTGTCTAATGTTCGTATATTTATTATTCACTTGTATTTTCCTGAGTTTTGGTGGTTTCCACCAATGAACTCACTTTTTTTAGGTTTTTGTGTTTGAGGTATGCTCTTTCTTTGCAATGTAGCTCTGTCAACAATGATTTGATGTTCCTGATATGGTTGATCTCTGCTCAACAGAGGAGGAAAGGTACAAGATCTTAAAGATCGATTTTCATTTTCTTCTAATATTCGAATCCAGATCTTAGATCCATTTTCTAAATAATTTTTAGCAAAAAACTTGTGTTTTTAGCTTTTAAAACTCAAGATCCATATACTGGTGATCACGATGAGACCGTTTGCCTAATTTGAATTTCGAAGTTGTTGGGATAGTGTTGCAAGGTTGGTACCCATTTGCATGTTTTTTTAATCTGGATCCAAATTCACATATTTTATTTTTTTTCTATTTTTCTATTTTTTGGTTTATAGCACCGTCACAGTGACAGAGGCATATATCTGCGCTCGTATCTCACTTTTTTGAATTCTTAGGCTTGTCAGAAAGCTAAAGAATGTGACTACGTTTCACATGCTTGACTTATTTTCAGATTTCATCTCTACAATCTCTGAAAATAAGTGTGAATAGTAAGAAATAGTCATTTTGATAACTTTTTTTGCCAGAAATACATGTTCTTTTATTTGTATCTCAGCGATTCAGTGACAAAAACTCATATTTTCAAGCTCATTGAAAAACTAAGACTCAGATCCAAGTTTGTCTAGTTTTGATGCAGAGCCAAAAACTCCTCTGAAGCACTCATTTTTCTAATTCAAAATCAAGTTATGATATTTTTCATGCGTTGTGAAATAGTCAACTAGTTAGCATTCATAGAGGCTTATCTCCCTAATCGCTTATCGAATTGCTATGATTTTGGTGGCATTAAAAAGATAACAGATTTCTCTTTCTCTATTCTTTTTGTAGTTTTTATGGATTTTTGGTGTAGGTGGTCAGAAAATAGGCTAGAACAGTCAAAATAGGAGTCCCTATGCTTATTCAACACCTGTTTTTAGGAGCATTTCTGAGGCCATATCTTAGCTGCCGTATGTTGGTTTCCAGCATTCCATATGTTGTTGGGAGTTTTTTTCGAATTCTATCATTTTCAAAGTAAAAAAATCAGTAGCAACATCTGTTGTTGTTTCTTGACTTAGTTTTTTTTGGGGAAAACACCCTCTATTGGATTGGATTTGGTTTTCTTTAGGTTCTGGAGCCCCAGTTCCTAAAACCTGTGTCTGCATCTTGTCTTTTATGCTATGTGTGGTGTTTGGAGCCAAATATACCCTTTGGATAAAGTCTATATCTGGATCCAAAGATCTAATCCATTTTATTTTTTTGCATAAAAAAACTATTTTGGATACAAAACCATAGTGTTTTCTCGCTTGCATTTCATGTTGTTCATAGGTAAAGACAATAGGTAGATTGTGTGTTTGCTTTATTATTTTAAAATTAAGAAAATAACCTAGAAAAACTTGTTGGAGATTTTCATAACACTTAGAATTTCTTAGAAAATTTTTAAACCTCCATCAAGAATAGAAATCACTTTATTTGAAGACAATGCTTGATTCACATGTGTTCTTAATGCTTTATTCTCTCTCTTAGGACTTTGATTGTAGAGACTCCTTTTTGCTTGGATTTTCAAAACCCTCTAACTTGTCCTATCATTTTGGATCTTCGGATCCCTCACTCGTAGCTGAAGCCTACAACTTGGGTATATTAGTGGTGGACCAAGAATAATTGTAACCCACTCACAGTATCAGGAACCCTAGTTTGGGTATATCATGAAAGGTCTGGTGCGGAGAAAAGACTGTCCCAATAGAACTTATTTGGAGCAGATCTCATAGATCCGTGGAGCATTCGAGGAGAAATAGAAAAGCCCATTTTCAAAATCTTGATATGTGTGTTGTTTGACTTGTTTGGACTCTTGTATGTACTAGATCCTAAACCATGATTTCACAAAAGGATCCTACGGATCCTATAAGGAACAATTCACGTTTGAGCTAGGGCAGGGTTCTAAGAACACTAACCCACCCAGTCAACCTGGGTCTACGACCCAAAATCCATCTAAATTTTTTAAAAAAGTACCTAGAGGCACTCAGGAGTTAAGGGCCCTATTAGTCGGGCTCCAAGGAATGGGGATGACCCATTCATCTAGAGGAATATCTATTAGTGAACATGTCGGGAAAGATCTGATTAAGCCAGAATCAGAACCGAAAGAAGAGGATGAAGAGAGGTTTTGTATGAAGAGCCAGATAAGGGTAAAGGTGTCACAAATGAGTTCTTGAAAAAATCTGTCTTGGAAGAAGTCAAAAATTCTAATGAGGTTTTGAGAACAATAATAAAAGGTCTACAACAACAATTCCTAGAAAATGAGTCTAAATTAAAAAGCTTTAGGCAAAGTCAGAAGTGTAAGGCACAACAAGTGTCAATCTGAAAGGTTTGGTCAGTTTGGATCCCAGATCCAGTAATATCAATTGCTAGAAAAATTATTCTTGACCTAGTGAATACGAGGAGAGGGTCTGTAATCTCGAAGAATAGTTAAGAAATATGACTTGTCAAATGAAAGGAGCCAAAGGAGAGTGAAGACCTTATCAGATTCAGAACTTCATCCTAAGTCAACACACTGAGCGTCTGGGTCTGATCTCTCAAAAGTTTGTGAAGTTCAGCAGGACTAGGAACCCTCAGACCCATGTCACTATGTTCTTGGATGCATGTTCAGATTATCTCAACAATGATCAAGCTTTGATTCAATGGTTCACAAGAAGTTTGAAAGGAGAGGCTCTGTCTTGGTTCTCTACCCTAGATATCCATCAAATCTACTAATTTTAGACCCTATTAAACCTATTCATCGAAAGGTTTAGGTTAAAAGTGGATGCGCTGCCAACAATTAGTCAATTGTATGATCTTAGGCACAAGAAAGATGTGGATACATAAGATTTTATAAATCGATGGAGATCTGTATACCATCATATGAAGGATCTGATTACTGAATCTCATGCTATCACTCTGATCATGAACAACTTCAACCAACCATTGAAGGGGCTCCTCACCATTAAGAAATATGATACCTTTATAGAGCTTATCGACATGGCTAGTTGGATGGAATCAAACCGCAAAAGAAAGATGTATGATGGATTACTGGTCAAACTGGGAACAACAAAGATATCAGGACCAAGAAATCCAGCCCAAGAATCAGGTCAACATTATGAACCCTCATAAAAACTAGGGGCATTATGGATAATCACAAAATCAGAATTAGCACAAACAACATGATCGACAGAGGCATCAAGAACAATACAGACAGTCTAAACAATACAAACCATAAGGGGAACAACAACAAGGACTCCCAAGTTCCAAGTGAAACCTGAATTAGACCAAGGTTCGCAAGTTCACCCTATGCTACCAATCCCTTATAAAAGTCACAATTTTTTTACTAAAATCCAAGCTCATCAGGTTTCTCGAGGTTCCTAACCATTCTCAGGTTAAGAGAAAGCATCCCTCAAAATTTTGTAAATTCCATCAGACAACAAGACATGACACTGAATGGTGTATCACTCTGAAACACATCGTCTAAGATTTGTTGGACAAAGGAGATCTCCAACTTACTAGACATAATGAGCAGATCATAAGAAACACATATTTAGGTATCCATACCACCCCATTCTGTCCACATGAGTAGGCCAACAATATTGAGGCAGTCAAGATAGTTGAGAGGCAATCGCAACAGTCTTCGCAGTACAGACAGTCGAACATCATGTTCATCCCAAAAGTAATAGTTAGTAAAAAAGACATACGATAGTATAATCTAGTTCCAAAATGGACCACTGTTCCAGTTGTCAAGGTGGGATATAACAAGAAAGATCAATCGAAAGATAAAAAAGAAGTAAATGTTGTGTATTTGGACCAGACCATAGAAAAAATTATATAACCCATCCAACAGAGTAGTGTCCAGAAAAAGGAGCCACAGACACTACCCCTCCTCTCAATCACTTCAGAACAAACCTCAGCAAGAGAGGCCAGAAACCTCACCTAGTCTAAACAAATGTATCAATTGGATCACCTCTAAAAAGGTTCTCCCATTCTTCCTCACCAGATGGGTCCTCATGCACGCTAAATACCAAAACAAAAACTTCCAACTGCTCCTGTTGGGGAAGAGTCAACCAAAAAAGGATAGTACAATATCTAGAGTCGCCTATCTAAAATCACTACACCAATTTCTGTGTTAGAATTGATAAAAGTGTTTAAAGAATGCCAACAAGCATTGGAAGGTATTCTGAACAAAATCAAAATACATCTAGCAATATGACCAAAAAGTTTGGCAGCCTTGGTGTCCCAAGTCATAATCTAGGTGTTGATGACCTTCTTAGATGATGAATCTCTAAAGGTTGTCTTCTAACATAACAAGGCATTGCATATTACTGTCCATATCAAAGGATACTCGATCCTCAACTGCATGGTGGATGGTGGTGCAGGACTTAACATATGTCCTTATTTCATTACCCAAAAACTGAATGTAGCTTGATCCGAGTTTGAAAACCACTGCATCCAAATCAGTGGAAAAAATGAAAATGTTATTACAATCTTGGGTACAATAATAATGGATGTTGAAATCAGACCAGTATCCTGCTAAACTCTGTTTTATGTGGTGGACATTCCTGCATCATATAATCTTCTTTTAGGTAGACCCTGAATCCATGAACTGAAAGTGGTGCTCGTCTAGTTATCATCAATGTGTCAAAATACTATGGAAAGATCAAATCATCATGGTATTTGTTGATGATCCGACTATCAGAGTGGTGCAACCTATGATCCCTCATCTCGAGCAACTATCTCATGTCCCTTCTATCTAGGAGAAGGGAGAGATTTCTATGTCAGCTATCAAATCAGACACATAAAGAACCTCCAAAGTGGTAACTATGGATTGTTCGAAAAGACCCAAATTCTTTAAGCCAGTCAAAAGAATTGATGACTTTGAATTTAGACATTGCAAAGAGTATCCTAGATTCACCAAGTTCACCAAAGCATGTCCTATGATCCTAAAGATATGTTATTTACCCTTCAAAGGATTAGGAAAGGACAACCAAGGAATATGAATTCCTATCTAAGTCTCAAAGACTAACTTAGGAGAAGGATTAGGATATGACAAAAGAGAAGAAAAGAAATCAAAGACCAGAAAGTGTTTGAAACCTCCTCATTTTGTCTTAAGAGAAATGCTAAATCCTGAGAGCGTTCTGGAAGAATAATCAAATGATGAGTCAAGCCTTGAAGGTCAGACATCGTTATTTAAAAGCACTAGCTAGCATGATAGTGTCAAAACTACTTAGAACAATAAAAGACCAAAGCAAGATCTTACACAGAAGGATCCAAATCCCAAAGAGTGGTCCAAACCCAGTAAACTTTGAAATGGTTCTATTTGCAGCAAGATTCAAACTAGGAAAATGGGGTCAAACCCCAAAGCTCGATAAGAAGATCAAGTCTGCATATTTGTTATGGTGCACCTCTATCTAGGAGGATTTCAAACAAAATGAATCCCAACAGTCCTGAGACCATTATCATCAAAAGAGATTGCAGTGGCTTACTCTGACTGAGCTACATGAAAAAATACCTCTACTATCCATTCAAGGATAATACCCTAAGGTGACCATGCAAATCTATGCTCGCTGGAAAGGAACTCTCAAATGGTGGAATGATCCATAGGCAAGCAATAGAACTCTACTACTATGATTGAGAAGATCTGAAGGAAGCATACTGGTTAAAACCCACTAATAGTTGTTGGGAATTCTATCTATGAAAGGCACTCTACCAATTGGATGCAGAAGTGGAAGAACCCGCTCTAAAACAGGAAGTAGAGCATGTCATAGCCCTAATCAGACCGATAATGGAACCTCTTGAGAAATCAAAATATGTCTTGGCTTTACTTACACCCTCATGGGAACCTCTCACTTCAGATAAAGAAGGCAATGAGCTATATCCCATGGATCTCATTGCACCAATCTCAGAACCTTCTATGCCAGTGAGTTTCAAAGGAACATATGAAGCTTGGCCTAGTGTCAGGCTAGAAATTAGAACTTTTGTTGCTAACCTCGGTCTCACTAAGTGGGAAAATGACCTTGAACAAGAAAAAATGATCAAGCATGACTTTAAAGAATGAGAATCCTAGCAAAGAGCATGTTGGGTTCTAGGTCAAAAGAAAAAGGAGTGGAGAGAGTTCCTAGACCAAGCTCTTGATGGACTCTATCATGAAATGCAATGATATGGATCACCAAGACTATTCTGTCAGGATCTCTATGGTCAAAGAAGATGTGGGTCACATCTGGTCAATCTGAAGCCTACATAGAGGAACTCTTTCTTGATGTACCATACCCTTGGAGTAGAGGTCTGCCAAAAGAAGATGATGATTTTGAAGAGGAAGAAGAAAGTGATGATGAATTTTAAGGACTCCCCTATGAACCCAATCTGTTATCTCATAAAGCCAGTATCTAGGACATCAATCGATATCAGTTCTACAACTTCACTTGCTACCTGGATACAACCATCCATATCTAGAAAGAATATGCTAAATGGACCAGAAATCAAAGAGCGTAGTTCACCTCAAAAAAAGATGCCAAAGAGCATATTAAAAAAGAACTAGAATAGATGAATGAGGAGAACAAGCAGATCCCTCTTTCTTCCACAGAATCAGATAATTCATTATTTGAAGAACAACCTCCTGAACCCGTGGACCCCTACCGCTCATATTTAGAGACTCAGGGATGGTGCTGGGAACAAATGATCAAAATGGGTTTGAACCTTGAGCAAGAAGTACAAAAACCAATAGAAGCCATTCACTGGAAGAAGATGTGAGGCATCAGATATCAAAGAGAATCAACCTACCAATATAAGCAAGTTTGAAGAGCCAATATTCAGTAGATTTATGCATTTAGGATCATGCAAAAGGCATTTGAGAGAATCACCAGAACCATTCAACTCAAAGTGGGTGGATTTTGGATTACGAGACCTCTTCCAAGTGGATAAAGATTTGATTAAGGTTTCACCCAAAAGGTTTCAAAGGATTCCCCAAAGACCTGGACCTACTCCCATTTTCCCAAAAGCACCTGATGATATAGATCTCAACTCCTAAGTGCCTTCCATAAAAAAACTCGAAAACCTAGAAGATAATATGGTCATAGACTCAAATCCTATAGCACTATAATTAGATTCTTTCTTGTTTGGATTATCTTTTGATGTAGGTTCTACTTTTATAGGCATAGATTTCACTAAGGAAGATGATCATGAGTTCGATCAAGAATTGTGTAGCAATACCCAATGCTCAAATAGGCAATCCTGATCTTGACCTTGTACCTTATCATTCAAAAATGCAAAAAAATAGAAAATTTAAAACCCCAAAATTTGTCTTTGTCTTTTTCTAGAGATGGCATTGCTTCCTTCTCATTCCAG
>JAHWRB010041525.1:0-10817 GCA_024653005.1 Nuphar advena subsp. advena | reverse complement strand
AGAAAAGATATATCATATATAATTGCATAATTGACATTTAAATTTTTTTGACAAACAAGTAATATTTAAATCATTGTCTTGTGTGGAAAACAATTTTACATATAATATGGATTACAATTGGATTGAATCTCATGCACAAAAAAAATAGGTATACTTTTAAAGCTACTAAGTTTTACCCAATAATTGATGCATTCAGTTTTAATAAAAGTAAACTAACTAAAAAATACAAACTAAAAGCATAAGTGCCATTAAAAAATGAAACAGGAGATTGCTTATCATTTCAATCAACTATCTAATTTGTTAGGCCCACCCAAGTATCAACCTCAAGCTTCCTAATAATAATGAAAAAAAAACTACATCTACAAGCTATTGATGAATTGGATTATATTTGAACTCAATCGGTGATTTTACTTCAAAACACTTTGAATATGTAAATCTAAATTGATATTAGAAACAAAGCTTTGGTTCAGACCAAAAATTTGAACAAATCCAATCCATTTTGACCCTATTATTAAGAACTCAAAAAAATTAGATATGGGTCAGATATCCAATTGAATACAAGTCCATTCAGTTAGATTTGACAAAAAAAATTCGATTGATATTCAACCTAAATATGGATTTTATATAGAGATTCTAGGTTCAGATATGACTCCAAATCCAAACAGGATGCATCAATGTTATGGAGTTAATATTGTTTTTGATCCAAATACAATGTCTGACCATTGTGTGGGATTTGGGTTACCTAGATCCAAATGAATACGAAACATCTAACATCAGAGAGAGAGGTGAATGTCTTTCGGTAACTACACACTAGAATGCCTTTAAAGTAAGGAGTTGTAAATACCTCCTCGGTGTGAAAGGAGTTGAAATATGATAAAATTGAGGATTTGTAATCTCTTGAATCCCAACCTAAATTCATGATTCCCTGCATTCCTTATCCCAAACATCCCCCAAATTATTTTTGTAGTAGTCCAACTTAAATAACTCTCTCTGACACCATCTTATCTCGTTAACACCCTCCTCCCAAATACAACGTAAGCTATTTTGTCACTACAAGGGGGTTACCTTAAGGCTTTGTTCCTACAAAGGGTGAAATAAACATTTCTATGAGAAATATATGGTGGGACCCACATAATAAATGCAAAAAAACAGTGTTTTTTGTCAAAATGGGTTCATACCTCCTTCCTTGGGGAAGAAATTTCCCTTCAAAGTGGCGCTTTCAAAAGAAAGAGGCTTCCCTTGAGTGGGAGTGTAACAAACACCTTAGAAAACTAGTGAGTTCGAGTTTGCTTTACTATGCTGGGCCTAGAACTCGAGCAAAAGCCAACATAACTCTCCCTGTTTTTGGAAGGTCAAGACAGTTTTTTGTTAGATTTGTCAGGCAAGTATGATTTGTTATTCATTAGTCAAGCCTGAGTTTGTGTTTGGAAGGTTGTCTCTTACCTTTGATGGTGTTTGTTACTTGGCGCCAGGCAGGAAACCACCCTCCCCACAAGGAAAAATGCTTCTCATGGCGGGAGGCATGACCCAACCCACATAAAAAGATGGTGGGTCCCACCTTCCGTTCCACCGGCGTGCCCGTGGGAATGAGGGCCACTTTCATATGAAATAGGGTCTCTTTTTTGGGGTTAAAACAAACGCCCCCTGGGGACCCGATGTAGGTGCCACATTTAACTAGGCAAGACATTGGCATTACTTGGTCCACTTTGACTCAGACCAACCTAACCTTTTTCAGGCCGACTTGCTGAGTAAATCAACACCTTTGATTTTGAATTGGGCTCAATCGGTTATGAATTCTGAATGAATCCCAATACCTGATATTAGGATTTAGGACCCCACCTATGTGGCGTGTGAGCCAATTAAAACTTTGATTATCGCAGTGCTAATTTTGATTGTTGATTTTAATTTTATCCAATTAATAGGTACCACTCCCTTCACCATTCTCAAGTTCATATCAATTTCTGTCTCTTCATGCCTCTATACGATTACATGTATGGTACGGTTGACAAGACGTCGGACTCCTTATACAACGCATCGATCCAAGGAAGAGAAGAGATGACAGATGTTGTCCATCTGACCCATCCAACTACCATTCACTCCATTTGGCAAATCCGACTTGGATTCGCTTACTTGGCAGCCGAGCCATATTGCACCAAGTGGTACTTCTGGCTCATGTGGCCCTTCACTGCTGTATTGGTGTTGTTTACATGGATCTTTGGGGCAACCTTCACCGTGGAGAAGATCCGACTTAACAAGCTCAAGATCCAAACATGGGCGATCCCACGCTTCAACTTTCAAGTAAGACTCAAAACACCTTCTAAGTGCATGCTTGGTATATGCATCATAGTAGGCCCATTCATCCCTAAGTTTGATAACCTAAGGGAATTGTATGGCCCTAGTCAATTCACCTAAAGCCCCAAAAGATTGAAAAACCATTGTGATCACCTTTAACATTTGAAAGTCAAGCTTCCAACATCTGACCATATCCAAATCCAACTAGTCAGATTTGGTAAAATCAAATAGAATCTGATTAACAATTAGATTCAGCTTCTGTATGCATATTTTTATTTGAATCCGTGCATGAATTCGTTGGATTATCCAACACGATTACTTACATAATATACATGATTAGCCATTTGGATCCAGGTTTGATATTGTGTTTTCCCCACCTGAGTCCAAATCCAAATCAAAATCTGATTAGGCCTGATTCAAGAATGCCTAGAGCTGAATTGAGTCCAACCCTATCCAATATCCTCCTGCCCACGGAAAGGTTAGAACATAAAGGTGAATAACTATGAATATAAGTAGGTTAATACAAAGTTGCCAGCCGAAAAAGCGAAACCGAGAAGCAATTCGGGAAGCAAACGCAGGAAGCGAGGCACATTGGAAATTTAGGAAGTGGAAAGCGTGGGGCAACTTAAAAACGAACCAGAAATAGTCTTAGAAGCATCCTAGGAAACAAACCAGAAGTAACCTAGAAAGCGAATCGAAACCGCGAGAGGAAAGCGAAAAAATAAAAATAAAAACACAAAAAAAGAAAAGAAAAGAAAAGAAAAGAAAAGAAAAGAAAAGAAAAGAAAAGAAGGGGAAGTGAGCTTCCTCTAAATTGGGAAGAGCACTTTCCCTAAATGGAAAGCACACTTCTTAATTTTTTTTGGCACCTCCCATCATGTTTCGATAGTAGCACATTTTGCGCTTTCGAAATGCGCTTTGGGGAAATGCGCTTCCCCATGCCCTATGACGCTTCGGATAAGGCTAGATTAATATATCCTCTAATGAACACTAATTAATTTTTGGAAGCCATCTCATTGTTTATTGTATACTACATGTAGTATGGCCTCAATTGGCAAAAGGCTACAATCAACAGTATGATACAAAAAGCCATCCAAGAAGCTGACGCAAGAGGAGTGAAAGTAATAACTCTGGACCTCCACAACCAGGTAAATTTTCACTTACTTGCATGTTGACACCTGGCCGGTTAGCGGACCATGAGTGCAAGCATTATTACAATATAATTCAAGCATTTACTGAGAAGTTTTGACAATTTTTAAATTGTATGATTCTAGAGCGTGGATCTAAACAAAATTGGCAAGATCTACTTGGAAGGCATTGAGAACATGAAGGTGAAGGTGGTGGTGGATGGCAGCTCTTTAGCTGCTGCAGTGGTGATGCATAACATCCCTCAAGGAACTAAGAAGCTTTTGGTGCGCGGCAAGCTCACCAAAACCGGTTATGCTGTTGTGCATGCTTTATGCGAGCGTGGGACCACGGTAAGATGCTTACTGGATGCAGTCTTGACTCTGTGCAACATGAGTCTATCTGGGTCAGGTCTCTCACTCAGGCAACTCATGAGTCTATACTGAGCTAGTAGTCCATTGATTTTGGTAAAAATGGCACATTGGCCTCTCTTTCACTAAATTTTCTATTTTTCTTGATATTGGATGTTGGGCTTGTACTTATAGTTATAACCCATAACATGGAAATGGATATGGATCCAGATATCCAGTGCATCTAGAATGGGACATTGCTCTACTTCCCCCAATTAAAAGGGGCGAGCACTTACGATCACCTAACCAGGCCTCGTGATGCCTCAGGTTTCTAGAAAAATGATTTATCATTTAGCGACACTAACATTTCTAACAATTACTATATGTACACCAGGTTCTTACAGTCACAAATGATGAGCTTCAGGGCCTTAAACCAAAGATCCCAGTTGAGCTCCATAGCCATCTTGAACGCGCCAACTACTATGACTGCAAGGTACCCTAGCCTCATATGAACTCATACTCAATATGGTACACGTTTATTCAATATAGTCCTAATTGATTTAATTTATCTTCAGGTATGGCTTGTAGGGGAGGGGCTGAGCACCAAAGAGCAAAGGATGGCACCAAAAGGAACAGTCTTTGTTCCATTTTCACAGTTCCCTCCAGAGGCTGTTCGCTTGGACTGCACTTATCACACAACTCCAGCCTTGGCCATTCCTAAAGCATTAGAAAATGTTCACTCATGTGAGGTGAGCCCTATAGAGGCACACACTATTGATTTCCTACTTTGGGTTTAAAACGAAATTTTCCTTGACAGCTATAAAGCTAGTACATGTTGCTGATAGATATCAAGATATGTTGTTACGGATCATCATGATGTGTCTAACTTATGAATGATTGTGGTGTAGAATTGGCTTCCAAGAAGGGTGATGAGCGCATGGCGTGTTGCAGGAATTGTGCATGCACTGGAAGGTTGGGACGCACAGGAGTGCGGCGGGACGATGCTCGACACAAAGAAAGTATGGGATGCTGCACTTAGTCATGGTTTCCGCCCTGAAACTTTTGGCCCGGCCCACACTATGTTTACATGTGTGAACCTTGAGACCTTGATCCTAGCCAAGAGGTCTTCTACTTGGCATATATTACTGTCTAAGCTCTTTATGCAAAACTAAAGCATAAATTTTTGTATACTTCTTGTTTTGGTTGTTCATAATTAAAAGCCATGCTCACTGGATTGACAATCTGAATTGGGAGTTGGACAAGTAGCCCTAAAGTTTGAAAGAGGAAAACTATAATGATAAAGATAAGATAACACAGGTAAGGAGATAGATCACACAGTAATTAATGTGGTTGGGTGTTAGCACACCTACAACCATGGCAGAAAATCTCTCACACGAACTCTTCATGATCAACGCATGTGAGGTTCCACTATAAAAGG
The DNA here is from genome assembly GCA_024653005.1 of Nuphar advena subsp. advena. Taxonomy (NCBI): domain Eukaryota; kingdom Viridiplantae; phylum Streptophyta; class Magnoliopsida; order Nymphaeales; family Nymphaeaceae; genus Nuphar; species Nuphar advena. The sequence continues at coordinate 5,612 of JAHWRB010041525.1, read as the reverse complement.
AGGTGTTACACAATTTTTGGAGATCTGATAGATCTCGCAAGATTACAACCCTTCTTTTCTTTTCTGTACATTTGATTTCCTTGTTAGATAGGGCTCCAACCGATAACTTTTGATTGGATAAGGTAAGATTGCTAATATGTTCCTCTTTTCTTTTAGCCTTGTCAAGATTTCCACTCTTGCTACATTTGTGCATAGAGATGTAATCTGCAACTGTGGTGTGGCTGACAGCTTGGACGTGTGGATCAGATCTTTTCAGTTGTGCTAATATCCCCCTGCAAACTCAACGAGCCTTGCAAAACATTGAGTTTGAAGCGCAAGGCGCCAAATTGATTGATCGATAAGGGCTTGGTGAGAACATCAACGATTTGACTGGACTATGGGATGTGGCGAACAAGAAGCTTTCCTTTTTGAACGCCAATCTCTACATGTTTTCTACGTTGATGGAAGACAGGGTGAGCTGCCATGTAGGTGGAGCTGCCATTGTCACACCAAATGGTGGGAGTGGTGCATAACGAAATGCCAAGTTATTTTAGAAATAATTAGATCCACATGAGCTCAGCTGCCCCATTTGCAACTGCGTGATACTCCGCTTCGGCACTCGAATGAGCAAAGGTTGGTTGCTTTTTAGAACTCCATGATAGAAGACTGGAGCCAAGGTGAACAACATATCCTTCAGTGGACTTGTGATCATCAAGGCAGCCCGCCCAATCGACATATGAATAAGCATAAAGTGAGATGTCTTGAGACGGGCGAATGAGAAGACCATAATCAATAGTGCTTTTAACATAACGCCAATATGCTTAACAGGAATAGGACCAGCCATGAACCCACACACTTTATGAATTGCAAAGGACAAATCAGGCCGAGTGAGTAAGGTATTGTAGGGCACCAACAATACTACAGTACAATGTTGGATCATGAAAAGCTGAGCCAGACCATGCAGATAGAGAGACAACAGGGGATAAAGGAGTGGAACATGGTTTGGCGCCAGCCATGTTCCCCTGTGTGAGAAGATCCACAATGTATTTGCGTTGGGAAAGCATCATTCCCTGTGCAGTGAAAACTGCTTCAATGCCAATTTTTTTTTTAAAATATTCTCGAGGTCTTTAACTGCAAATGAAGTACTCAACTGAGAGATAAGAGAGTTAATAAACTCAGAGTAGTTGCCAGTTATCAAAATATCATCAACATAAACCAACAAAAAAACTTCTAGAGAAGAGGTCTTCAATGTTAATAAAGAAGTATCAGTTAGGGAATTATGAAACCCCAAGTTAAGCAATGTATGACTGAGTCTTTGGTACCAAGCTTGAGGAGCTTGTTTAAGCCTATATAAAGTCTTTTTAAGCCTGCATACATAATTGAGGAACCGATGATCTTGAAATCCTGGTGGTTGCTACACATAAAAAGTTTCACGAAGATCGCCATGAAAAAAAGCATTTTGAACATCTAGTTGCTTGATGGTTCATTTTTCGAGTAACAAGAGTCAAGATGGTACAAATAGTTGTAGGTTTGACTACTGGACTAAATGTCTCGAAGTAATCTATACCTTCTTCTTGATCATAGCCTTTGGCAACTAAGCAGACTTTATATCATTCAAGAAAACCATCTGCTATTTGCTTAATCTTGAAAACCCACTTGCAACCAATAATATGTTAATTAGTATTGGAAGGCTCAAGAACCCAGGTGGCATTACAAAGCAATGCTTCAAATTCCTTTGTCATTGCATCATGCTAGTGAGCAAATTTATTGGCTTGGAGAAAGATTTTGGGCTCGACATCTTTAGTAGCCTGGGCAAGCGGAGCAATAGGTAGAGGATATAAAGTGGACAAATGGATTTTAGGAATGCGGGTCCCATCTTGATATCTAGTAACCATGGAGTGAGTTTGCAAAGGATGAGGAATCTGATCAGATTTAGAGAGGGGATTGATAGGATGGGCATCGACTAGACTGGAATCAGGAGGAGGGATAGATTCAGTGGCAGCACCATGCTCAGCGGGTTGGGATAAGGTAGAGGGGTCAGGTTGAGATAAGATTGGTGGGGTTGATATGTTGATTGGATTAGATAAGGGTGATTAATAAGAAGGCATAGGAGACAAAGAAGGGATGAGACTAGTGGAAACTGTTAAGGGAGTTGACGGTTTTGGAGGAGATAATGTAGGTGTCTCACGAAAGAAAAATTGATCTTCATCAAACATGACATTTCTGAAAACTACAATCCTACCGGTTTTGGGGTTGAGGCATTGATATCCATGGTGGGAATTGCTATATCCTAAAAACACATGGTTTTCATATTTATAATCTAATTTGGTAGACCAGTATGGGTGAAGATAGAGATAACAGGTACTTCCAAAGACATTTAAAAAATTATAATCAAGAGTTTGATTAAACAAGGTCTCAAATGGACACCAATTTTGAGTCAGAGGAGATGGTAGCCGATTTATCAAGTAGATTGTTGTGTTGAAGGCAAAGGTCCAATACCTAGAGGGAACACTTGTGTGACTCATAAGACTTAGATTTAAGTCCACTATGTGTCGGTGTTTTCTCTCTAAGTTCTATTCATGTGTGTGCAGACATGACACCCTATGAGTAATACCACATTCGCACAAATAAGTTTCTAGTCCCTTGTATTCTCCCCCACCATCATTATATAGTGATTTGATTTTCTTTCCAAAATGATTTTCAACATGATCTTTAAAATGATGAAAACCATAGGCCACGTCCAACTTGTGAGCATTCATTTATATCCAAGTAAATCTTGAAAATGAATAAACAAAATGAACATAAAACCGATATCTATTCAAACTAACAACTGGGGCAAGACCCCAAATATATGAATAAATGAGTTCTAAAGGTTCAGAGAGTTTATGAGTTGAATTTGAAAATGGAAGAGCATGACTCTTTCCTTGCTGACACACATCACAAACTTTATTCAAGCTATGAAAATAATATGGAAGATTAAAAACATTCACTACTTTCCCAACCACATGCATGCATGGATGTCCCAATCGTTGATGCCACTGATCAAGACTCGCTCGTTCTCCCACCAAAGCCTTTATTTGCATTTCTTTATTACCTTTATAAAGCTTTATTTGATATAAGCCTTCATTGCTCTGCCCTCGAATGATCACTTTCCCTGAATTTAGATTTTTAACACAACAATAATCAAGGTGAAATTCAAATATGACACTAGTATCATGAGCAAATTTGTTTACTGAAAGTAAATTCTATGAGATACGTGGGACATGTAGAATATTTTTAAGATCAAATCATGAACCATTAATGGAAAATGATGAAGATACAATGTTATGTATTGCCAAACTTGTTCCATCACCTATTTTGACCATATCCTTGCCTCTGTAGGGTGTATGCAGTGAAAGAGAATTTAAATCATGAGCTATGATGAGATGCTCCTGAATTAGGATACCAATTGCCTTCTTCCATAACATTAGTTGTTGCTTGATAAGCTTGTGGATTAGCTTCATGGATTTCATTTGGATTCTTTGAAAAATTCTATGAAATTTGAAAACAACGTTTAGTCATGTGACTTGGCTTTTCACAATATTGGCATACCACATGACCTGACTCACCACCATTCCCGTGTCCCGAGACTCTTCCTCTAAATTGACCTCTCCCTCTGCTAATCTGATAACCTCCAGCTCTATTATTTTGGTAAGATTTAAAATTATTTTGATGTTGGGCATAATTGGTTGTGGGGTTGGTGAGGAGACCTTTATGATTGGAGTCGCTAATCTAGGCTTCTTCAATCAAAAAAAGACTATGAAGTTCTTCTAAAGTAATTGGATCGCTATAGGTTGAGATGAATGTTTTAAAGGCTTCATACTCATGCGAAAGTTCTCTCAGCAAATGTAATATCATGTCCTCAGCATTTACTGGATGCAAAGCCATATTTAATTGATGAGCTAGCAGTTTAGCTGTCTGAAAATACTCATCTATCATTTTTGTACCTTTCTTCAAATTATGCAATTGATCCTTTAGTTGCAACATCTTAGATCGAGACTGAGCGGCATAAATATTTTTCAAGGCATTCCATACCTCATATGAGGATTTAAGCCCAACGATCTGGGCATGAACCGATTCAGAGAGAGAAGATATGATCCAGCTGAGTAAAAGTTGGTCATGTCTTAGCCAAGTCAAGTAATATGGGTTAATAACTTTGAGTCTTGCCAATCACTAGACAAAATATACTTTTTTGGGCAAACTTTAGATCCATCTATGAAACTTGATGGTGTTGGCAGCATAGGGAGTAAATTGAGACTCCCATAGTAAATAGTTATCAGTTGATAACTTGATGTTCAGGAAATGTTGCAAACTAGATGGTGCTGGCAGCATAGGGAGAGATATTTGACTTATCTGAGGAGTTGTTGATAAACCTGTCATTAATTCCAACACTAGAACAACAACGAAGGGTGTGTAGACTCGAAAACATGAACCACCAAATGAAGACTCTGATACCAAGAAAGAGGAAGATGATTACGATAAAGGTACAAGAACTCGGATAAGAAGATAGAATACACAGCAATTAATGTGGTTCAGTGTTAGCACATCTACGTCCACGGTAGAAATTCTCTCACACGCACTCAACATTCAACGCATGTGAAGTTCTACTATAAAAAGAGGTGTTACATAATTTTTGGAGATCTGATAGATCTCTCAGGGTTACAACCACCTTCTTTTATGTTACATTTGATTTCCTTATAAGATAGGGCTCCAATCAATAACTCTTGATTGGATAAGGTAATATTGCTAATTTGTTCTTCTCTTCTTTTTGCCTTATCAAGATTTTCACTCTTGCTACATTTTTGCATAGAGTTATATTCGGTAATTGTGATGTGGCTGATATCATGGATGTGTGGATCATATCCACAAGTTTGTGGATCTGATCAGATCCTTTCGGTTGCGCTAATAGTTTTAAACTTTAAACCACATAAGTATGTGACTGATCTATGTTTTTTTCATTTGTATTATACCTTTTATCTTCTTTTTTTGCTCATTTGCCCTTTTCTTTGTTTATCGTTTCTGGGGTTCCAAGGCAGATGTATATTCATAGTTTACTATTGTTTTAACTTATGTTGTTAATGGATGAAGATTGCATTTGGCACTAGAAAAGGACCCACACTGATTTTATTTCTAATCCAAGTTTGTTTTGCATGAAACTGAAATATGAAGGCACATCTTGGGCATTTCGAAACCAAGAGTCAATTCAAATTGCAACACAAAGGGTAATGTGTGTCTCTGAGGTTATACCTTTTTAGGGATGGCAAACCAAATTATAGGAATTTTCCACAAGGTGCTGACTTCTCTGCAATCACCATCAAAGGCTGCATTGCAGCCCCTCTGCCCTCTTGTTGTAAATGAGCAATAAGCTAGTACATTTAGATTATCTTTAAGCGAGGTTCAGGCAACAAGCCTTGTTGGGGTTAAAGCGGACGTACCGGGTCTCCCCACAAGTGTGAATCGATGGAAAACAATAAAGCAATGACAGTGAAAGAAATAAAACCAACAGCGGAAACAAAAACAACACACAACGATTTACGTGGTTCCCTCTCAACTGAGGTACATCCACGACAATCAATAGGTCAACAACTTTCACT
>JAHWRB010041210.1:0-11674 GCA_024653005.1 Nuphar advena subsp. advena | reverse complement strand
AACTTGGTCTTCAAAAGAGAAAATTGATCACTACCCAATGACTTGGTAAATATGTTTGCACGTTGTGAAGTTGTGGAAATGAATTGAGTGTGAATCAAGCCACTTTGAATTTTCTCCCAGATGAGATGACAATCAATCTCTATGTGCTTTGTGCATTTGTGATAGATGGGATTAGAAGCAAGGTGAATAACTGCTTGATTATCACAAAACAGAGTCATGGGATGAGAGTGAGTTATCTCAAGGTTTATCAAAAGATACTTCACCCAAGTGAGCTCGCAAGATGCTAAAGCCATGGAGTGGTATTCTGCTTCAACTAAGGAGTGGGAGACAATAGATTGTTTCTTTGATTTTCAAAATATTGGACTGGTGTCAATCATGACAAAATATCCAAAAGTGAATCGACGTGTCATGGGGCACAAAGCCCAATCTGAATCACTATAACTAATAACATCCAATGAGCTAGATGAATGCATCATAACTTCTAGACCTAGTGTGGTTTTAAGATATCACAAAATCCGAAGTGTTGCTTCCATATGAGGAGCACGTGGTTGGCTTAAGAATTGACCCAAAATATGAACCCCATATAAAATATGGGGTCGTGTGATAGTGAGGTAGACTAGATGTTCGATCAAGCCCTGATAAGAACTTGGGTCGTCTAATGTAGATCCATCTTTATTATTAAGTTTCAAAAGTTGCTCCATAGGAAAACTACACGGTTTAGCTCCCAGATAGCCCATGTCATCTAATATGTCTAGTGCATATTTTCGCTGAGATAAGAATATTCTCTATTTGGATCGGGTCACTTCAATGCCAAGAAAATATTTGAGATGGATGAGGTCTTTAAAATAGAACGTTGTTGATTTTTTTTTTAAGTTCCACGATTTGTGCAATATCATCTCCAGCTATAATGATGCCATCTATGTAAACCAATATGAACATTTGGCTAGTCTTCCCAATCCGAGAGAATAAGGAATAATCTGCTTTAGATTGAATGAACTCAATTTGTTTCAAATAGGATGAGAGCTCTGGAAACCAGTTTCTCGATGATTGTTAAATCCATAGAGGGACTTGTTCATTCGACAAACCTGATGCTCCCCTTGACTAGATAATCCTGGAGGTGACTGCATGTAGACTTCTTCATCTAGGCCACCATGGAGAAACACAATTTTAACATCAATCTGATATAGATGACAATTTTGTATGGCAGCAATGGCAAGAAGACAACGGACTGTGATGAGTTTGGCTACAGGAGCATATGTTTTGTTGTAATCGAGACTTTTAATTTGATTATATCCTTTGGCGACCAACCACGCTTTGTACCACTCAATAGAAACATCAAATTTATATTTGATTTTATAAATCCATTTGCATCCAGCAGGTTGCTTACCTTTAGGTAATTATGTCACTTCCTAGATGTTATTCTTTCTAAGTTCTCGAATTTCAATGACCATGGCATCATGCCAATGTTGATGTTTCATGGCTGAATTGGAGGAATGTCTTTGGTTCAGAGTTTTGAGTAATGACTGCTAAAACACTTTATGACAATGAGAAAACTTATTATATGTAAGGTAGTGGCTAAGTGGATAGTTGGTACTTTGATTATCATCACACGATTCATCTGATTAGAGTACAGGAGTTACAAAATAACATTTAAAATCCTTGAGATACGATGGTGGTTGGCGAATATGGTCTCATTTTTTAATTTGAGGCATTTCTTGGGTAGATAAGTCGGTGGTAACAACATTAGGGTTCACATCGTCCAGATTGGAAGAGAACGTTTGGAAGTTAGAACCTTGAGTTTGGTAATCGTTGGAATTGGTGGAGTTGGATTCATGGCCTTGGTTTGGTACAATGGATTCTTATAGTTCAAAGATAGGTATGGGTAATACAGTGCCTTCATCAATGTTGGGAGTTTTATGATCTCAAAAGGGTAAAATATTTTTAGAAAATTTTATATCTCTGCTAACAAAAATTTTGTGTGATTCCAGATCATATACTCTATAACCAACTTGACCATATGGGTATCCTACAAATATGCATTGTTTGGCACAATTATCAAATTTGTGGGTATGATGAATATTAAATGCATAACAAAGACATCCAAATATTCGCAAGTAATGATATTTGGATGCTTTGTTATGTAATATTTCATACGGCATTTTACTCATTAAGGGTTTTGAGGGAAGACAATTTATGAGATAAGTTGTAGTGAGAATGCATTCTTCCCAAATTTGATTAGTAAATTCGCTTGAAATCGAAGAGCATGAGAGACATTTAATAAATCTCTGTATTTGCACTCAATGACTTCATTTTGTTGTGGAGTCATCACGCAAATATGTTGATGGTTGATTTCATTTTCTCTAAGATATGTTTGCATATCGTTAGAGAAGAACTTAGTACGATTATTAGATTTAATAGCCAAATCATTGGTGCTAAATTGTTTTTGAATCAACACAATAAAATTTTTGATAACGTCATACGTCTTGAACTTGTAGCGCATAAGATATACCCATGTGCATCCACTATGGTCAAGAAGTAGTGAGCTCCTGACATAGATGGAGTTTGATATGCACCTCATATATCATAATGAATTAATTCATACAGTTTTGAGGATGATATGGTTCTATGAGGGAATGATAATGTGGTTTGCTTGGCTTTGTGACAAAATGAGCAATGGATATTTGAAATGCACTCATCAATTTTATTGGAATTAACAAGAACATGAATTCTTGAATTTGACAAGTGTCCAAGTCTAGAATGCCAAAGAGATGAAGATGAGAAAATATTTAAAACATGGTTACCATCAATCTCAAGTCAAAAACATAAAGATTGCCTTGCAGTCTACCCGCTCCAATCTTCATCTTCGAGTGTGGGTAAAAAATAAACAATAATTTTCTTTAAAAATGATATTACAACCTAAATCACGAATCAACTTACTAACAAAAATAAGATCGAACTTGAATTAAGGGACACATAAGATGTTAGTTAAGGTGATTGTTGGTAACAAAACAACGCTGCCAGTATCTGTCATAGGGGCGGACGAACCATATGGCACAACAATGGAAGGAAAGGAAACATTCATAGGAGAAGATATATTGGATATTGAATTTGTAATATAGTATGTAGCCCCTGAATCGATAATCCAACATTGAAAAACATGATTTTTTGTTACTTAAGTTGACAATGGCCATGATTTTTTCAGAACTCTTTGGTCGGTTAGAAAAACCATAAAAGTAATAACACTTCGCCCTAATGTGAACCAATCGACCACAATGTTCGCACTTCAGTTTGGCAAAAGTTTGAGACATCCTTGAGGAATCAACCTTGATATATTGGCTGCTTCTATCAATTGCGGCTACAATCTGCAATCGATTCAGGTGTAGGCATGATTGGTAGATTATGTTGTCATTCTTCTTGCATGATTAAGGCATAAGCCTTGAAAATGCTCAATAATGGAGTCAAAACAAGTAATTGGCTCCGGATGACATTATAATTGTCATTAAGACTCATTAAAAATTGGATGAGTCTTTCTCGTTGTTGGAGCTCTTGAATAACTTTCATGGTTCCACCACGCGTAGATGTTGACATATGTGGATAGTTCATCCGACATTCCTTTCAACTGTGCGAAGTAAACATGCAACTATCAAAGATCGGCCTTGTTTTAGATTGATTATTTCTTATTGGATCTGGTAGATCCTGAAAGCATTTGATTGGAAAAGCCTTTCATGAAGATCCACCCAGACTTCGCCATCTGTCTTTGCATAAATCACACTTGATGCAATATTCAAGTACAGTTTGCATAGTTTTGACAAGATAATTGTACAGAAACCAAGAAACAATTTTAACCAAATTGCTGGAATTTTAGCTAAAATGGTCAGAGGAGGACTCCTCAAAGCATGGATCATCCCCAGATTGGTATGTAAAGTTTTTGACTGATTGGGGTCTGCCTAACCCCAGCTTGCCTATAAAAAAAAAAAAAAAACTATGGCACTGGATGATTCCTAACAGTGAAAGACTGGACCTGCTGAAATTTTCAGTGATTTATATGAGGAAGAAACTATGGCAATGATTTTTTTTTTTTGAAAGTTGATACCCTGATTTCAGAACCTTATGATTCAAAGCTCACGGAAGCCAAGTAGCCAACTTGGAGTCGAGAAACAAGGAGTCTAGCAAAGTGCACCTGTGTAAAGCAGCCTACCATTACAGCAACAAGAAGCAGAATGGACTAGGAAAGGAAAGTGAGTTATCTGGACCGATATATCATCTAACGGAGATCTGAATGGTCTAAGATCCGGTTGTTTGGAGAATTTGGGAGCTAGCAATGTTTTTTTTTAAGACATGGGGTTAGGCAGACTCCCACCAGTTATTAATCAACGTACGACTGGGGTTTTGAACCTGCAACATCCCACCACAGGGAGACGTGCACTGACAGCTCCTACCAACCATGCGGAGCCCCCCGTTGGTGGGAGATAGCAATGTTAGTTGAGTTGAGCGATTTGATTTTGAAAAGGAATGATTCAGCCATCCTCCACTGTAACGTGTATGTCGTGGGCAGTTTGTACCAAAATTCCCCATCATTCTTCGCATTCGTGTGAAGGCAGCGATCCACAGCAAGCGAAGTGTAGCTTGGCTCAAGCTCGGTTCATTTAATAAATAAGCCGAACTTGTGTCCTTGTTTGATGATCTTTTAGTTAAATCAAATGAACAGCACTTGAGTTAGAACCTAAGCTCGACAAAGCTCGTTTGGCTCGCTTTATTTTTAAACCCATCACGCGTTTCTCCTATCATTCGTACCATCTGCCAAAAGCGTTTGCTGATAGGAACCGAAATTCAGTCACCACACAATGATTTCAAACCATATCAGCAACTGAAACAATATACACCACAAAATAGCACCACAAGATAATGTCGCAGGGATATTAAGATATGCAGAACACCACCAAGAGTTTCACTACATATCATTGTCCAATATAAGTTCAGGTGCATTTTTAGCAGTTGCACAACTAGAGCAATACCATCTCAAAGCAGACATCCAAGGGAAGCAAACTACATAAGAACATGAGAAATGTAAGAAACTTGTGGAGGTACCTGGGTTTAAGCTCAAAAAGAAAAGCAGGCAAGGCTCAATCGGAGACTTCTCCTTCTCAACTTCCGATCCTACCGTTCAGTAAAGTTCTCCTTCCTTATGAGTGTGAATCACACAATCGGAAGTTGGATATGAAACACATGTCAGCACATACCCCTTCTCAATTTGGGGGTCGTCAAGGAAAGATCCATCGGACTGATCAACCGAACCAGAGGCCATTTGGCCTGCACAAGTGGAGCATGCACCTGCTCGGCATGAATAGGGGAGCTCCATGCCTGCGTTCTCAGCAGAATCCAGAATGTATACATCATCTGGAGCATCAAATTCGGTCTCTGTACCATCAGGTCCGATCAGCTTCACCTTGTATGTGGCCATTGCTGATACACGGAAGCTTGACGCTTCAAGTCCAAATGCCCTTGATACATTCTTTCTGAAAATCACAGAAGTGCTCTTCACAAAGGATCCTGGGCTTCTACATAATTTGTTGCCAGCACTTCTGAATGTGCAGGCGCTTGGAAGTCCCATGGTCGACATAACTCTACCTGGCCAATGCAATAACAAAAACCACCAAAACAAAATCACAACAGTACTGGCATGAGCATATGAGAAGAAGCCAATGAATAAAGGATTGCAAAAAATGCTGGACAAAAACAGGTACTTCCTATCAAACTAGAAATAAACACGAGAGGTCAACCAGAAAAGCATACTCATGCAATTTTTTTTAGCTAACATGATGAATCAGGCAAACAAACAACTCAGTTCAAAGTTACAGGATGCGACATCTGAGCAGTGATGGGAGCAGGCTATCACCAGTATCCCAGGTACAGCTTTACTAGCTTGCAACACTCAGAATAGTTGTGATAGTTCACTAAAACCATTCTGGTTGAGGTGCTCCTAGGCTGCAGGCTCCCAAAGGGGTTTTCCCACTGCTTGCCTATCAAATTAGAAAAAAAAAACTGAAAATGCCAAAAGGTAGCACCTGAGAAGGCTAAATGTAGACTCATAAGAATTTTCATGTTATCCAGCTATATATATATATGAGTTTCTTGTACTTGGTAGATAATCAGCCAAAGACTTTCTATTAAAGAATTCAGCAAATCAGAGACATGTGCCTCAAAGTCCACTCAAGATTTACTGGGTTGATACATTTGATCGATGCATGGCGTGGCTCCTACATATCCATCTGCCCGCAATTGCATATAGGTGGTAGTTTGATCAACACTGGCGGCAAGCTGTAGTTCTAAGTCACTCAGAGATGGATACAAGTGGTTCTCCTTTAAAGATTTTAATACATTAGTTGTAGGTAAGATTTACAACTACCAGCACAAAAGATTATGCAATGTGTGCACGCAACCAACAACAAGCAGTCACCGTGCAAGGATGGTAATATGTAAAAACCCATGGCCACCACAATGGGCAAGACCTCTCATTAGTAATGTGTGAAAAGGAGCATAGATCCAGTTTCACAATACTGGTAGTCTGAGATTTAGGATAACTTGGATGGAAATGGATGCCTCAAAGGTGAAGGCTTTAAATTGGGTATGGATGCAAAAGAAGGAAGCCATCTTGCAAATGAAATCCTGAACGAAGAAACTTGAATTTGAAGAAACCTGAGACCAATGTTCAGAAAGTCTATCCAAGAACGGGATTCAGCATCACATAAATATAATTGGTGGACAGACCTTCTTTGAGATGGAGGGTGAACTCACCCCTCAGCTCATGTGCATAGGTACTGTATATAATAATCATAATTACACCCATAAGTCATTTATCTTATGATATATAGCTGCTGGAAGTCTATTCTTCAATTCTAAAACACTGAAATCAAAGCGTGAGTGAAAGTAGGATTGTATTTCTTATTTGAAAAGACATTCTTGGTCAAGATGCTTAAATCACTGCAACACATTTTTCCCAACCCTCTCACTCGGTGATATTTCATAACCATGACTTTTATGCAAGTATATAATAGTAAATTTAACATAAAGTTTTTTGTGATTCCAAAAAGACGCATGTTTTTTGGTACTATATTGTGAAGGATTTCCCTAGGGATGGCAGTGGACCGGGGGACAACAGGGCTCCGCCCTGTTTGGACCGGGGATGAAGGTTAAAATCTATCCCCCTCCCGCCCCGTCCCAATCCCCGCCTAACCCCGCCCCATCCCCAATCCTTTAAGGAATGACTATAGACTAAGGGGAAACGGCCCCCGCCCTGCCTGGCCCCCGTTTGGACCGAGGATGGAGGCAGGGGTGGAGGTTGAAATTCATCCCCGTGCAAGGATGGAGGCGGGGATGAAGGTTCGGATTTTGAAACAAGGTGGGGGTGGAGACCTTGTCCCCTGCCCCCGCCCCGGTCCACTGTCATCCCTAGATTTCCCTACATACACATTTCCCATCATAAAAAAAAAACTTTTTAACTGTTAAAAGACCAGGAAGTCACTTAAGGAAAATGCGTACACACGAGGATGAAAAAAAATACAGATACTCATAAACAGGAATTAAATTTTAGCCCAGATAACCACATCGGTTAGAATTTTGAAGCAACCAAATAACACCTGGCTGATAAATAGAACAGTCACATGGTTAGCACACCACAAAGGAAGTTCCAAGAAACTTTAAAAATTAAAAATTATGGTTAATATACGCCTAGGCGTTCTCCAGAAAGTCAACTAACTCGCAACCTTAGTAACAATAGAACATCGAAAACTCCACTGGAATTTTATCTCCGTCTTATTCATGTCCACCTCAGCCAGTCAACCGTCTAAAAGAAGTTAAAAGGTCTAGGTCATTTCTTCCTGGTTTCATGCCCTTTTTGAGGGCGAAGTAGTTAAATAGGAAACCAAGTGATAAAACCATTTTAATTTGTAATATTCCACTTAAACATCAAATAGACTCTATTATTTGAATAGAGAGTTGACACAGAAGATTCATAATTTTCATAGGGCTGATGAAAAGTTATCACTAGAAGGCGCATGATTTTCTTCAGGAACAGAAAACCATCTATCCAGGAAAAGACATCCAGAGGCATGTACATGTCATGAATGGATAAAGTTACATGAAGCAAATGATTGGAGAGAGGAACCAATTTGGTTCAATCTAGGGGAAAATGGCAGTCATTCACTAAATTTGATGTCCTATGGATCCAACCAGTATCAGAATGGTGATTGAAGCAAATGACTGGAGAGAGGTGCCTATTTAGTTCAATATAGGAGAAAAACGGCAATCTTTTCACTAAATTTGATGTCCTTTGGATTCAACCAGTATCAGAATGGTGCACATGCAGCATGTGCAAGGAAGTCCTTCATTTCTACCATAAAATCAAGATTTCAACAGACGAAGGTTTTTGAAACAATGACACAGTAAGTGAGCCCCAGTCTGATTCAATCAGGGAAACCCCTTTCTACAACAAACACACAACCATGAGAGGCTTATTTGCAGCTATCAACTTGCCGTTCTGAAATTTCAACTCCCTGCATCACATTGCATTTCTACCATTTCTTATAGTATCCATAGCTTCCGCGCACGCATGACCCGAAACTTCAAAATCGATCGATACAGCAGAGCATCTTTTTTGTCTGCACGCTAGAGTCCTCAAAAACCAAACCGAAGTAATCCCAAAGCCAAAAACCTCGAGAAAAAAGCCTCAATTCAAGCTTAGATTCAACAGAGCACCCAACAAACAAAAGAACCAAAACCCACCACAAAAGGAAGAGGAAGAAATGTAGAAAAGAAGAAAAAATGCATAGCACAAAATCCAGAAATGAGAGAGAGAGAGAGAGAGAGAGGGAGGGAGGTGAAGGGTTAGGTTTTTTTTACCAATGCAACAGCACCAGCGAATGCAGAGAAGAAACTCCAAAACAGCAGCAGAGTGGTCGCTTTACGCTCTTCTTTATAGGAGAGAGAGAGGATTTCCAGATTTTATTGAGTATTTTATTGGGTGTCAAAAACAAAATACGGTGGGCGCCTCAGTATGACACATAATGACTGAAATATTCCTAATCTTTATCACATTGACGAAAATAGAGGGTGTGGAAGGACAACGGGTCGGGTTTGGAAAATTGGAACGGTTGGCTTTTCAGCGAGCCAGCCCACCCTCAATGAATATAAGACTTGCTGGCTTATCGGACGAGTTACTTGTAAGAGAACACGTATGGGTCATACAAATTAGGCAGATCCAACATATAAATGAGGCAGATCCAAATCTGGGCCGAAATCTAGGACCAACATATAAATGAGGCAGATCCAAAATAAGGTTATAATCCAATTACAGATTCGACCCATTTGCAGTCTTGTAGCATAGCATCAAACAAATTAGAGAAATTTGCTAATCGTCCGCTTTGACCCGGTTAGAATACTTTCCATATGGTTCTGGAACCGTCCCATTTACATTTATTATATCTATCAGAAAACCCCATGATTTGCAGATTGGACAAAGCTTATACCCGGTCATACTGGAACCAGAACCATTAATTGAAGAGATACTTGGTCCAGATTAGACTCAAACCTGGTTGAATGACCTTTCCATCAATCCACTCCAGACCCGGATTACAGGGAAGAATGGTGCGAGCACAACTTAAGAGGAAGAGGTCTTTATCCAATTATTTGTAGCATAAAGCGATGAAACTGTAAAAGTTGGGATGCAAATCAGTCACAGTTACTTCCCCAATCTGAAAAGGATCCAATTTATACTGACAGATTTTTTGTAGTATGTACACAAATATAGCTCGGGATCCGAATAACTATGGTTGGATCTAGTCGGGTTGAAATCGGGTAAACAAACGCAATCATATCCGATTCAGAATTTGGGTCCAACCCTTTCCATACGAAGAACTCCCATTTTCGTTCCTACGTAAAAGGGTAGGACTTGATTTTTTTTTTGGGTCAAATTGTGAAAGTATTTTGACCATTGATTATGTTAAGTGACCTCAGAAGCATCCAAAGGCCTAAGATGTAACAGGAGACCCCTTGAGCGTGACGAAAAACAAATTTGGCCTCTCAACGTCGCCAGGTGACCAACATCCATGCAAACCATGTTTCCCTATTTTTTTTTTTTTAGATAAAAATGTAAAGCATGTTTTCTGGTCCTTGTTTCTAATGAGGCACCATCCGACCTTTCAATTAAGGTCAAGAGCTGTTTTGACTGGATCAAGGTGGACTCCATATGGTTGGACACTTGGATCCAAGATTACTCCAGGCAAGTTAGGTTTGTCCCACATAAAGTCGGAACAGATTCACCAAATCAAGGTTGGCTCTTTCGGTTCTGATGATCTTATGATGTTTCTTTTCCATAGGCTTTCATAAAATTTGAAGCCCTTCTAAAGGAGTATGGATGCATTAAAAGAGGCAGCCTTGTGTAAGAGAGTACCTTTTAGCCCCAAAGGGGGTTGGCGTAGTGGGCTTGGGCCTTGGCTTATCAGGGTGGTCAAGATTCAAATCTTGTGGGTGTCATCTCTTTACATAAGCCAACTCCCAGCATAGGCCCTGGATGTGAGGGTCCTAGCCACAGTTTTTTCCTCTAGGGGTCGATCTATGATCTACCTGTTATCAGGCTGTGGGTTTCTATGTGTAACTAAACAAAAAAAGGGGCTCCTTGCAAGGTAAATTGTGTGAGTAATATAAGTGTGGCCTACCATATATATCTTAATAAGAAAATGGCAATAGAGCGTTCATAAGGCAATTCAATGGTTGTGCAAGCATGGTTTGTCCACGAACCTAAAAAACATATGCAAAATGAAATTCAACATAAATTTAGGTAGAATATGTTTTTCAGTGATTAAGAAACCAACCTATTAGTTTAAGCAGAGAATCAAGTCCACACCACGATCTAGATTCATGGATTACATTAGTAGTTTGTGCTCAAGTAGCCAGCCTACACCTTACAAAAGTAAACTTGACGAGTATATTTAATTTCACTACCAAAAAAAATTATATTTAATTTCAGCGTGTCCCACTTATTGAAACTAGACAAATATGAGGTGGAAAACGAGTGGTAGCATTTCTATCATTTCAATAGAAGTCTGAACCGACTCAAATAATGATTCGAATCACGGTGGCTAAAAAGTTCCTAATGAGCAGCAAAACACCTTTTTTTTTTATTATGCCTTGCAAGAACATCAGACTTAAAAACAAGCCTCCTAATGAGTTGATGTTCTCCATCATAACCATGTCACAGCTCCTACGAACCTGATCGCTGCAGCCATGACTCACATGATAAATATTCTAATTATACTCATAACTTAATTGATAAGATTAAAACAAAGATATGCTGGCAATTTTTGCTTAATGTGATTATTAGAGAAGAAACCCCTTGCAAGATAGTGCAACTTTAGCAATCCAACCATCACAATCAACACCCAATCTGAATTTATTTAAAAATCAAAAGAGAACCATATAATGAAAAAATAATAACCCCGCCTAGAAGGTAGTTTTTTTGTTTCAATTTATAACCTGAAGAAATCACACACGGATCTGATCGCACTGGCTCAGCCTGCCCATACCTATGGTAATCGTGCTGACAGTGTAAAACTCCGAGGCTAGAACCCCAGCCCCCGGGGCCTAGGATGGGTGTCGGCTTGTGCAGAGAGGTGACACC
>JAHWRB010040946.1:0-10307 GCA_024653005.1 Nuphar advena subsp. advena | reverse complement strand
CGCGTGCCGCTTCTACTCCACAGGCTTGCCTAGTCCGCATCCTAGGCGCCACACGATTCTTAGCAAAAAGATCGTGACAAGACGCTATGGGTGGTCACTAGTTAATTACAAGAGAGGATGGCCTTATGGTCCATTGATAACAAAAAATCCTGGTCAGCTCCATTTGGCTTTTTCAATCAGAATCCTTCTTAGGCATTTTTCTTGTTATCTAATAGAACCTTCTTTTTCTTCTTCTTGGTTCTCATCAAACTAGTAAGCCCCATTGTGGGTTACTGATATTTACAGCAGCATCACTATTGAACTTCATAAACACATACTCATAGATGGGTTTCATCATGCACATTTGCAAAAGCCGACAAAAAAATGAAACCCATCTTAGAGAAAGCAGCAATTGCGGAGAAATGCATAGGTTATGTTTTTCCCTTTCTTCTGATTTTGTATATTTATGGTTCATGAAATGTTAATCTGATTTTCTTTTAAGATGTTCTTTTAGATTCAATTGATTCTGAAATGTTGTGTGTGGTATTTCTGGCTAATCTTGTGTTTCTAGAGGGTTTTTTTGTGTTTTCCTTTTATTTGTGGTGATTTGAGTGTCTTTTATAGGCTTTGATTGTGTTGATGATTGGAAGAATGAGGTTCTTCTGTTTGTTTGTTTTTATAGATTGCGCTTTGATGCTAGTTTTATCAAAATTGAATGATACACAGGTCACAAATGTGGTTTAAAATTTTTCCAATGATTGTAAACAATTTTAGTGGAAACCTTCTTGTATCCCTGTCATTCCAATCCCAGTAAATTCCTTAGATACTTTATTTTGCAACATAAATCTTGTTCATTCTAAAAATTGTGAATATATACATTACTTGGTTCCTTGGTTCTGTCAGCAATATAATTACAATTGGTTGTTATTAGGGGTGAAAATTTTTAACTTTGTTATTGATATTTTACTTAAAGCAACTGTTCTATGTAAGGCATCTTGTTTTTTTTATTTTTCTTTTTTTCTCATACAGTGATGGGGTTGCTGCACTTATCTTGGTGAGTGGAGAAAAGGCACTGGAATTAGATGTTGGAATAGTTGCAACGATTAGGGGTTATGCAGTTGCAACTCAAGTGGTCTATTTGTGTCATTTGCATTTGGAGATCAATTACTTTATTTTGGACAATGAGCTTTAATATTAACAATTCAGGCACTAGAAATATTTACAACCACCAGCTCTTGCAATACGAAAACTTATTGTGTTGAAGCTCATGTGCTTATTGTGTTATTCATTTGACATTTTTAATTATATTTTATTAACTATTTTTACAGGTTGTGGCACTTGCCAATGGAATCATTGCTAGTTGAGTTGTACTGGAGACAGAGATGGGCTATGATGGGTACGGCATTTTTTCATTCCTTATAATTTTTATTATACCGGCTTGAATACCTTGTTCCTTAATCTAAGTCCTTTGATGCGACTTTGATCATGACCAAGGAGTTTAAGTGCAAACAATTCAGCCACCAGAAATATTAACAACCACCAGCTCTTGCAATACCAAAACTTATTGTGTTGAAGCTCATGTGCTTATCGTGCTATTCATTTGGCATTTTTTTATTTTATTTTATTAACTGTTTTTGCAGGTTGCAGCACTTGCCAATGGAATCATTGATGGGCATGGTGTTTTTTCATTTCTTCTAATTTTTATTATACTAGCTTGAAGACCTTGTTCTTTAATGTAAATACTTTGATTGTGATTTTGAGCAGGATCAAGGAGTTTAAGTGCCTAGACTCACTTGCATTTTGAGCAGAGTGACAAAACTACTATTTAATAAAAATATTATTTTTTGAAATTATCATTTGGCAAAATGTTATGTTTTAGAATCCTCTTATATATGTTTCAACCTGATAGACCTCCATAACTGACTGATTATTGTTCAGTTTGCAGGTGGTGGTAGCGGCTGTTTGTTTTTGTGTGAACTGCAGCTAATATATTATTGCAGGATGTGCTCAGAGTTGGACATGTATTTGAAAGCTGCATGTATCAGGAAGCCATCCACTTCATCTTTTGTTTGACAAGCTGATCAGGTAGTGTAATAGTTTTTTACGCTTCTCCTATCACCATTGTAGAGTTGTTTCCTTTGGCTCGCCTTCAGCTCTCTTCATTACCAGCTAAGTTGTGCAGAGTGCAGTGAGATGGATACCAGAAAGATTGGAGGTACTGACATAGGTTGTTGCATTTTTATTTTTGCAAAAATGAGTTCATTTCAGTCTCATTCATTGTGTTGAATTCTTTAATGTTTTTTCTTTTTCTTTTTTAGTTTACTTTTAGTTGGGGATCAAATCAAAATTATATGGTTTCTGGAACAGTTTTTGGTACTCTTTAACAGCTGCTGTATGATGAGGTGCTTATATGGTCTATGGAATAGTTTGTGGTGCTCTCTCTCTTCAATTTTCCTTTGTTTTTTCTTCTCCAGCATAAAATATACATCAAGAAAATAAGAAAAAAGAGATTCACTGGTACAATGAATTTGCCATACTAAAGCTGGTCAGATAGGCAATGGGAAATTTTATTTTATTTATGGACAGCTGATTCCCTTTGGGTAAAGCTTATATATCTTATTTCATTCATTAAGATTTTATGTATCTGTGGACATAACTCATGCTTGTTTTGCAGGAAATCCCTACTGGTTAAGTTGCTTGCCTATAAAAGGAGACCTTAATGAAGCCAAACTTGTACATCAACTTTATTCAATGGTGAGAGGTTACAGGATTAGTTAACTATGTCGGATATTCTTTTTAGCTGGTAAGAGGGAACAACAAGAATAGTTTATGCACATCAAGGGAATGTATAGTTAACATGCTAATGGAGATGCTAGTTTACGATTCTGAAACTTCCCATGGAGATCTGTTCTATTTTCTATTATTCTTTTGTTAATAGTTGGATTTGTTTTTGTTCTATATTTTTTTATTACTATTATTTCCCGGGATCCTGTTTTCATCATCTTTGTCTCAATGTATATGAAGGATCTCTAATAATGTTTTCTGTAATTCTAGAATCTAAACCATTCTGTTATTTTCCACGCAAGATTCATGTACAATGGCCTTCCCAACTGTGGGACTATTCTACTTTTTTCTTCCTTGAGCGTGTATTGGTAATGGCCTTTAGACTTCACCAGTAATTTTTTTTAACGTTCCTATGAGAATTAGTGACGGCCATAGCCTTCACTAGAAGTAACAGTGATGGTCTTAGACGTCACTAATAGTTACCTTTATAACATTCCTATGAGAATTAGTGACGACCATAGCCTCATCGGCCCGGCCCGGTCCATGCCCATTTGGAGCTCAGCCCATCGGTCTTTGAGCATGACCCAGCCTGGTAATGGCCGGGCCAGGTTTTGTCCCGGTTATTAATAGGCTCAGGTTTGAAAGGCAACCCATGACCCGGTCCATTGGCCCAACGAGCCAATGTTTGGTGGGGCAGTTCGACCCCCCCAAACCCATTTGTAAGTTATTTCAAAAATTAAGTTAACAAATTAATGAAAATTCATAAAATTTACAATTTCATATTACTTTCAATACGATTAATGCATCTATTAGCTTTTGTTTCATTGCACCAGTGCAGCTATTAGCACTGACATAGGTTGTTGCATTTTTATTTTTGCACAAATGAGTTCATTTCAGTCTCAATCATTGTGTTGAATACTTTAATGTTTTTTCTTTTTCTTTTTTAAATTTACTTTTAGTTGGGGATCAAATCAAAATTATATGGTTTATGAAATAGTTTTTGGTACTCTCTCTTTAACAGCTGATGTATGATGAGGTGCTTATATGGTTTATGAATAGTTTCTCTCTTATATGGTCTATGGAATAGTTAGTGATGGCTTAGGGCCGTGCCATTACCTATTTATGGTGTAGGGCATTATACATAATGTCGCCATCATAACTCTCATCTACACAGCTCCGCTCGTAAGGGCTCCACTCAACTGGTAGGGGTGTCAAGTTGAGACGTCCCAAGTTCGAAACCCATGGGTGGCATCCTTTGGTTGAAGGTCAAAGCTGGGTGTAATAGGTGGGCAGGGAAGATCTCAAGGGTATTACCAACCGGAGGTCTGTGAGGTCAGTGATGGAGGGTTTCCTTGGATTATCTAAAAACAACTCTCCTCTACACCATGGAGTTGTCAAGTCATTCAAAAGGACTTTCACTGATAAGCACCACAAGAACAAGATAGATAGGGCATTTTCATGTATGTCAAAAGGACATGCATGTCATTTTGGCCGTGACATGCGCGGATACACAAATTCGCTGAAACTGATTCATTTGTTCACTTAGTTGGTAATTTTGTTAGATATAAATATTAAAAAGATACATCACATCTTTGCTCTTATTCTTTTTTTTTAAGGTGGTGTTTATTTTTTACATCAATGCATGAAACAAAAATTTATGAAAATTGGGCAAGCCTTACATTTTATTCTACAAATTCAGAGTGTGTTGAAATATAATTATTTTACCTTAATGTTTCCATCTTCATTAGTTGTATTTTTTCATTTTTAGCAACGAAAAGATAAAAAATGATATATCTAAGCATTTACTAATTTATCAACATCTTTATGACTTTGATTTTATTTTTCATCTTATAAAATTTTTATTTTATTTTTCACCTTATAAAATTTTCTGCTGTTAACTTTACCAACTCATTCATCTTAGGTGTTCACTTAAATTTGAAAAGAAAATATCTGTCATATTTAAGGCATAAGCATCGCCCATGAGGAAACAATGAATACCTCTCCAGAATGATTGTAGTAAAAAATATTTAAAAAAAACGTCCAGGCCCAAGGTTCCATCTCTAGCCCATCATGTACCCAGACCTGTTATGGGCTCAGCCTTTATCTATTTCTCTATTTTTTCCAAAAGGATACAACAGAATCTCTCTTTTTCATGGATCGTGAAACCAGAGCCATATATTAGTTGATCATCTCAATACATCTATGATTTATTTTGATAGAAAGATATGGACATATCTATCTCCATGAAAGAAACAGTTATCTTAGAACTTATATTTGGCTATTTCTCTCTCTCTAAAATCTGTCTTTATCTTTCTATTTCTCAGTAGCAATAAGTTAGAAAGTCTCAAATATTTTTGTTTTCCTCCATGTAATAGCACAACGTTTTGAATACTTCTAACCAAGAAATTTATATTTTGAGGGCGACAAGAGTATTATGAAAGCCTTCTTGGTGAAGAACAATGGATCAAACTGACCATGCTATTCCGGCCACAGATCTTGACCTTTGTTTTGCTACTTAAAGCCTTTCTTGGTGTACCTTCTACAATCTATTAGTTTTTCAATTCATCAGTGCCACAGGAGCCATCAAGCCAGATATGATGAACAGATGACACGACTCAGTACATCTTTTATATCCTACCCTGCCAAAAAATGAAAAATCAGTTAATAGTTCTTATTGAACCATCTTAAGAAGATGGAAAATTTTAGAATAGGAAAAATTACAAAAAAGTCAAGCTGGGTTCCTTGTGTTTTGGGCAAACCCTCGAAGATAAATTTTCAAATACCCACCAAAGCTTTTGGTCTAATTAATATGCACACCAAACATTGTTGATTTCAACTTCTCCCTAAAGTTTTTTCAGAAAATGAACATAAAGTCAAAATTTGGCACATTTTTTCAAATACCAAAAATATGTCAAAATTTCTCGCATATCCAAAATCATTGATTTCAATCTTATTTAAGACCATTTTACCTATCTGATCTAATTTGTGCAGACCTCCTAACGTTCGCACCAATATCATGTGAATCTCCAAATGACAAATCCAACTAAGAAGATTTGCATGATATTTGCATAAACCTCTTAAACTTTACATCAATATCTCTTGAACCTTCTCAAGACTAGAATCTAACTAAGGAGATTCTCTTGATGTTTGAATCTCCTTAGTTAAGTTCTAATCTTGAGGAAGTTTTAGTTAAGTTCTAATTAATCTTGAGGAAGTTTGAAAGATATTTGTGCGAATGTCAAGAGGTTCACAAGATATTGATGTTAAGGTTAAAGGATCTAGGAAAATATCATGCCTCCTTTGTTGGATGCCTTTTAAAATTTGTAAGATATTGATGCAAAGGTCAAGAGGCTCACACAAATTAGATGTGAAGGATAAAATGGTCTTAAATAAGTCTAAAATTAGTGATTTTGTATATGCAAAAAAATTTAACACATTTCTTGGTATTTGCAGAAGCGTGCCAAATTTTGAGGATATTATGGTCATTTCCTTAGGATAACCAAATCATACCTAAATTAGTTACTATAAAAATTCCTGTTATCACCATCTCTCTCTTCTTGTTTTCCCCTATATATATATATGCAGATCATTCGAATGTAGCTCAAAAGAAAAGTGGCATGGCTTCCTCAACATGATTTGGAAATCATGTTCGGCTGCCTTAAGGATCAATATCCTCTTATTACTCCATCAAACAATCTCGATAGCCAAGTCATACCTGGGATAAGCTATCTACATTTTTCTATTTGAATATCTTTTAAACCGATCCTCATAACATATAGTGAAACTACACAAGATTTCTCAGCAAGCGCATACTTAAGAAACTACTTTTCAAAAAAAGAATAAAAAACGACATCCACAAAATTAATAAGCATCCATACTTGCAGAGGTCGAACTTTTCTTTCTCAATGAACGATTAACACATGCAAACTGTTTTCATCCCCATGTAACTCGGTAATGTGAACAGAACAAGCACCAAAAGGTAAAAAGAGTATTTTTACCCTCATACAATTTATTATAGGGGTGAAATAGTAAATTCGAATTGAGTTAGTGCTAACCCAGAGTCAAACTGACGTTAGTTTATGAGTGAGGATATTTGGTATATTTGTTTAACGTTCACAGATCTTTGGTGAGCAATCACCTTATGATGCTAAGTACTGAACCATAAGCCCCTTGATCAATCAGAAAAACTATAAGCCCCTTGAATATCTCCGAACATGCAACAGTTCTTGAACAATTTCCAACCTCCTCTGAGGTGATATAATAGGAAAAAAAGGAACCAGCGTCACTTTAATCGATCCCAATCATCATCAGTAAAAAGAGTCAGATCAGTCACATTAGCTTCCTATTCAGTAAGATGAAACTGTAGTTGGGCCACTGTCCTAAGCAATTCATCATCAGCGCCAAGGAATAGAAAATAACACAATAGTCTCAATGAAAAATAAATTAAATTAAATAATCCTAAAAAAAGTCGTATTCAGAAATTTGAAAACCATCTTTTTCATAAAGGGAAAAACAAAGGTAGAGTTTACAGAACCTACCGCCCCCTCCCAAGCATTGAAAAATGGAAAAAGATACATCTGTTTATAAGAGTGTACAATCGCATGAGGAACAAACAAGTGCATTGTGTTCACCTGCATGAAAACAATAGTAGTGAATAGATTCTATGAGCATGCAGTGTTATACCAAAACTGATTAAGAAATGCTGACCATTGATCATAAAAAAAAAATGCTAACCATTGATCTTGTGATATGACAAATGAGTGCACAGCCCCACCAATCAGCATTGCCATATCAAAAATCTCGAAAACTCATTCTAGGATCCTCTTGTCTACCACGACCCCTGCCTCTTCCTCTGCTCCCAGCTCCTCTCCCTCTCCCTCTACCTCTCCCTCTACCTCTTGCTCTCCCTCCCACACGCTTGAAATAAGACTTTCCATGCTTCATCTCAACAAGCGAATGCAGAAGTTCATCGCACAAGATACATCCCTTGTATACAGTTGATCCATCACTAAGAGGAGTTGTCTTCTTGTTGAAATCCACCTCAATAATTGTTGATTCACACTCCAGGCATCGCTCGCTTGTGGTAGAGATTCTGTGGGCACCCTCTGGCAGAGACACAAGACAGTTGCATGCATTGCAGCACAGCCTCCACCTGGGTGCACTGATAGGGTCAAGCACCAATGTGCCTTCACATTCAGGACATGCACACACGCCTTGGCATATCACAGAGTGTTTACATGTCGGGTGAGGGCAGAGGGAACATGGCATACCTACCCCTTTCCCAAGCTTGCCTGAGTTCCCGCCCTTCCCAAGATGAAGGGCACTAAAGAGTGATTCTATCCCCTCAAAGGGTGGATTGTTGTAGCAGTAAGGGCAGAGCGGAAAAGATTTTGCATCTGGGCCAGCCAAGGAGAAGAGGACAAGTTCAAAGTTATCCAGGGGACACACGAGCTCCTTGTACAGCTAACAAACAAGCACCAAACAAAGCCATCAAATTCAGAGAAAAGAATTGGAATAAAGACTTGGATTATTTCTGATCTTGAACTGAACAAGTTGGGCAATCATTGTTCATTGTCGTAAATACCAGGTTAACCATGCCCTGGCAGTCGAACCTTTATCATACCAAGAAGACATGATGGTCGTTGTGGCTCGGATGGACAAGGTTACCAAGGCAAGTGTCTCAATAGTGGATGGCCTAATAAGAAAATATTTCTAATGCATTTGCAAGAGGACATGCAGATAAGGGGGAGGAATAAAAGAGAAAAGAAGACATAGCCAGGGTATAAGAGATCAGGAAAAACTGGAAGCTCCTGCAAAACATCAAGGTCCAGCCTTGTTTTAATTCAACAATGCATCATCTTTCCATCAAATGTAACTATGTAAATATTAATTACCATTACCTTGATTGTGCCCTTCTGAGGAAGATAATAAACCTCCTCGCAGGTACTGCAGTACAACCGTGATGGCTGGGTGGAAATGTACTTCATGTAGCGAACACATTTGCCACATTTGCTAAGCATGCGACCAGAATCAGCTAATGGTGAGAACTGAGCTTCAAATAATGCATCCATGCTTTCAATCTGCTAGGGGGCAACAAAAGAAGCACATGGGTTCATTTGAAAATCCAGTGAAAAGCGCTACAAAAAACAGCATTCATTCAATAACAAAAAAATCCAAAGGATGGCATCTTGGGTGTTTTTTCAACCTTCACTTCGAAAAGCCCAATCCTGGCAAGAAAATCAAAGCTGTAACAATAGCTAGACTTCAAGAAATTTATATTCTTTCCAAATAAGATCTTAAAAAGCATAATGAGTTCAGTATAAGCATACACCTTTTAAGGATGCACCATATTAAGTAGAGAAGGCAATAACTACGTAGGATTTTGCTACTGACGTGAAGAAATAAGATATTTTTTTAATATATGCCTCCATCTAAACATTGAGCAAAAAGGTGGTAAGATTTCAGGCAGAGTCCATATTAAGCAAAAGAATAAGCACCTGCTTCACAAAGTAAGAGAACTTCCTCTGAAATTGCTGCAACACATGCTGTACAACATGCACATGATCTTCTTTGCCCTTTGCAATTAGGGTGTTCTGAAGTTCTATGAAGCTGCGTATATCTGGCAAACACAGATCTGGATCGATACATTGATATCCTCTAATCAGTGTTGTTCCTAGAGGTGTCGGAACCAACTTTCTCCCAGCATGAACCTGCAATACATTAAAAAGGATGCAGATTTCCATATTGCAAAAGCAAGAAAGCATCCATGCAAGAATGAAGCATACACATATAATCACAAATAGCAGCACTATTTTCAAATTTTAAGTATAGGGTATTTTGAGAATGTCAGTTTTCAATGTTGAAAACACCATTCTCTTTACATGTATAAAAACTGGGGAGGAATGAAGAGAAACAAAATTTTATAGGCATTTCTTTTCCTTTTATATACTTTTAAAACACAAAGAGATTCCATATATTTGCCAACAATATTCTTTTAGCCATAGTGGCTTTGAATAGTCATCTTTAAGCATGGGTTTCTATTCTAATGCATCCATGGAAAATACTCAAAAAAATTT
Organism: Nuphar advena subsp. advena; assembly: GCA_024653005.1. Taxonomy (NCBI): domain Eukaryota; kingdom Viridiplantae; phylum Streptophyta; class Magnoliopsida; order Nymphaeales; family Nymphaeaceae; genus Nuphar; species Nuphar advena. The sequence goes on along the minus strand of JAHWRB010040946.1, from coordinate 468 downwards.
GGCAAGCAGAAAAAGAAAACTACATTGGTAGATTTTAAAGTAGTATAAAAAGTTAGAAAAATATAAAATGTTAGACAAATAATTAAGAAAAGGTACTATTTAAATTGTAGAATTCTTCAAGTTAGAAAACTCTGGCAAGACTTTTGAGATAATATCATTATACTACACCTTTCAAATTAACATGATAAAATATCAGTAGTATCCTTTCAATAATATCTGAAGATAGTGTCATGATATTTTTAGACAGCCGCATATAAGCAACCTATGTCACCTGGGTACGGGTACGGAGGGTACGACACGGCAATTCCAAAAAATGTGGGTACAGGGAAACAACTAAACATATACTGAAAAATATATATTATATATCTAAAATATATATTATATATTGAAAATATAATATAATATAGGACATGGCAAATGCCGTATCCAGTACCTGTGTCGACACGGGTACGGCACCCTAAGTGCCAT
>JAHWRB010040563.1:0-17395 GCA_024653005.1 Nuphar advena subsp. advena | reverse complement strand
AAGGTTTGAAAGTTTGAAATTTTGGGGCATTACAAATAGAGTTGGTGTAGCTGTTTTAGATTCTTCAGTGTTGTGGCATCAACGGTCGGGTCATGTGTCAAGTTCTAGACTTCAGTATTTGTTATATTCTTGTTTGCTTGGATCTTCTTGTAAGTTTGGAGTCTCTAATGATGTTAAGTGTTACGAGAGTTTGTCGGCTGTCTAAGAGTTGTCCTTTCTCGTTCAGTCTTAAGAAAATTGAGTCTATAAGTCCTTTTGAAATAGTCCACTCTGATGTATGGGGTTCCTCTCCTGTAGTGTGAAAAGAAAAATCCATATATTTTGTGACATTTATAGATGATTTTACCAGATATACATGAGTTCATTTTATGAAAAATCAGAGTGAGTTGACTAATATTTTAAAAAGATTCTATGAGTATATTGAGACTCAGTTTGCAGCGAAAATGAAAACCTTATTCTCTGACTTAAGGGGAGAAAATATGAGTAATGAGGCACGAGAATTTATGCTTGAAAAAGGAATTGTGCATCAAAGATCCTGTTCTTAGACTCCAGTACAGAATGGAGTAGCAGAGAGGAAGAACATGCATATATTGGAGACTACCAGAGAACTGATAGGAATGCCTAAGGAGTTTTGGGCAGAAACAGTGAGAACAGATGTATATTTGATAAATCAAATGCCTTCTAAGGTAATTAGGAAGATCTTTCCTCATAAGAGACTGGTTGGGAAAGAACACGATTACGACATGTTGAGGGTATTTGGAAGTACATGCTTTTTTGCAATTCAGAGATAAGTTGTCTCCCAAAGCAGTAAAGTGTTGCTTTATAGAGTATCTTGAAAGACAAAAAGATATAAATTATTTGATTCTGAAAGTAGAAAAGTGTGGACATCGAGGCATGTAGAATTCTGGGAGCATGTATCATTCTACGGTCAAAAGGAATCAAAGAAGATTATGGAGTTTACTTTATCCTTTTTGATGCCCTTGACAGAGACTTCAAATGAAAGGAATGACAAGGAATGGGTCACATTCAGTAGAAGACCAGTAAATGGTCTTGTACAGTCCTTTCTGGAGCAACATGATTTATGAGAAGAGTCCTTGCCCGAGCCAAGTCCCGATGTCCTTCATGCTGATACTCATGAGTCAGCACCTTTGTCCCCTCTTGTTGCTGAGGTGCATAGGAGTTTTAGACCTGTTCCTTCTAGATTTGTTTTCTATTATTCATTTTTGGATACTCATCAAGCATTTCTAGCTATGATTCAAACCTATAATGAACCAAAATCCTATGTTGAGGTTGCATCAAATCTAGAGTGGCAAAAGGCAATGATAAAGGAGTTGGAGGCTTTGGAGAGAATGAAAGCATGAGAGTTGGTTGAACTACCAGCCGGAAAAAATGTAGTTGGGTGCAGGTGGGTGTATAAGATCAAAACTAAGGCAGATGGGTCTATTGAACGATATAAGGTTCGTCTTGTAGCAAAGGGATATAGTCAGTAATATGGGATAGACTGTGTTGAAACCTTTGCACTTGTGGCATACATGACTACTATTAGGACCCTACTAGCAGTGGTTGCAGCAAGGGGATGGGAACTGTGGCAAATGGATGTGAAAAATGTCTCTCTGAATGAGGATTTGGATGAAGAAGTGTATATGCAACTGCCTCAAGGGATTGTTGATAAGGAAGGCAGGGTGTATAGCTTGAAGAGAGCATTGTATGGGTTGAAACAAGCCCCAAGGGCTTGGTTTGAGAAATTCAGTGTTGCAATGGTGAGTTTGGAATTCAGACAAAGTTACCATGAGCCAACCTTGTTTGTGACATCTCAGATAAAGGCCAATGTCTTCTTTTGCTTTACGTAGATGATATGATTATTGTTGGTGATGATAAGGCAATAATAGTCAAAGTAAAGATGCAATTAGGCCAAAACATGGAAATGAAAGATTTAGGAAAATTAAAATATTTTTTAAGTCTTGAAATTGCATACTGTACAAGAAGATTTTTGTTGACTCAACACAAATATGCAGCAGAATTAATTGGAAAGGCAAGACTTGCAAATGATATAAAGCAAGTGAATACTCCTATGGAAGCTAACTGCAAATTAAAGCATATGGATGGTGAACTTCTCAGTGATCCTACAGTTTACAGGCATCTAGTTGGGAGTTTGATTTACTTGACTATTTTGCGGCTAGATATTACATTTGCAGTTCATGTGGTGAGTCAGTTCATGAGTGCCTCTAGGTCATCTCATTTGGCAGCAGTGACAAAGATTACCAGATATGTTAGGGGTACCATGCATTATGGATTGTTCATTTCTGTTGTATATCATTGGAGTTGAAAGCATACTGTGATGCAGATTTTGGTGGAGTCTCTCAGGATAGGCATTTTACTTCAGGGTTATGTGTGTTTCTAGGAGAATTATTAATATCATGAAAAGCAAGAAGCAACAAAGGATTGCTTTGTCCACTACCGAGGCAGAATACCGTGCAATGGCTCAAGTAACTGCAGAAATCATTTGGTTGAGGTAGACATGGGAGTAAACATAGACACGGTAACTACTTTGCATTGTGACAATCAGAGTGCTATTCATATCGCCAAAAATCCAGAATTTTATGAGAGGACTAAGCACATTGAGATAGATTGTCACTTTACTCGTCAAGCATATCTAGATGGAGATATATCTTTGGTATACATTGGGACTCAACCAGATAGTTGATTGTTTTACAAAACAATTACCGTTGAAGGCTTTCCAATCATTTTTTTTCAAGCTTGGGTTGATTGTTTTCTCATCACCTCAAGCTTGAAGGGGAGTGTTGAGGAAATGCTATATTTCCTTTGTGTGTAATACCCTCAAATGTATCTATTTGTACATATATTCCAGATTAGGGGTATTTTTGTAATCTAGCTAGCATATGCCCACTACTCCACTAGCTTTTGTCTTGTAGTGGGCTCTATGGGGGTCGACCCCCCTTTTATTAGTTTGTTGTAACCCTATTGAAAACTAATGTTCTATTGAAACTTTTCTCCCTTATTGCTTCTCCTTCTTCTTGCTCTCATCTATGTTCAATACAGATATTCTGATGCAAGTCTTCTTTGCAGCTTGTAAGAAGTACTCACGGCAAGACACCAGCAAGATTGCCACCCAATCCAGCATATAGGCCCTTCAAAATAATCTTACCACCACCCCGAGCTGCCTGTAAAGTGGTTACAAAAAGCATGCCTGATCAATATTCTGACAAGACCGATATGACACAAATAAAGAAGCAGCTGACAAAAAGGAAAAATAAGTAGGACATTTATACAACCAGGTATTCAGGCAAGACAACCACAGTGAATAACAAAACATTATCAGCTAAATCAGAATAAGAACACTGGTTTGAACTAGAATCGACAAAATATGAAAACTGCAAGTAAATTCAAAAGAAAACTGCAAGTAATATATAGAAATAATTAAGGGACAGTCATTAATTGACTAGCAAATAACCACAAATAGCCTTTTATGTTTTCTTCCTCGATTCAATATGAGCATTTCATGAGCACCTAAGACAAAGATGAAATTATAAGCACCCTGATTGGTCGTGCAGAATAATTCACATCAATAGATTTGTACTATATTTCACATACACAGGTTATCAAAAACCTAGCTGTGGGAACCATAGACCAAAGTGTAATTCCACTAGGATTCTGAATACAGCTCGTCCAGAAACCTATAGAAATGGTGTCCAAAATATCTAATATCAGAAATGACAGTGCCATCCAACTGTACTAGTGAAAATTTCTGTCATATGTTGTCCAGTACTGTCAAAATATCTGATGAAACCACGGTTACTGGAAGTGCCTACATATTCTCGGAAGTTTTCTTCTATGCCTGCTTCCAAAGTGATGAGAAAAATACTTTCAAGGGTAGAGAAATTGCAATTTCCATGCATCAGAATTTCACTTCCACTTAAGGGAAAAGTTTTAAGGAATTCTAATCCCTATGAAGAGAGAACGGCAATTTCCCAATTCAACTGGGTCTTAGTGGTACGTGTGATTATGTTTCCTGTAATTAAAATAAATTTAAAAACTCATGTTTCTATTGTTTTACTACTGACTAACAAAAACTAACTTGTAAACATTGACTGGTGTTATGACCGAAAGTCGGACCCAATTTCTTTTGTTGTTCTTTTAATTTTTGATAGAATTGATGTATTGATTTATTGCTCCATTAGAGCGGGTGTAGTGGGACTTGCGGATGGGATGTTAGGCTCCTTCATTTTTGAAGAACTGGGATAGAACCATATGGGTCAAGAACCAAGAGTTGTCAGACCCAAATCAAGATTTGGTATATCACTTGATTGATCCATATGAACAGTCCCACTGTTCAACAACTCTTATTCATAAAAACTTGTAAACTCATCATTTTGAGCCTTAGAAAACAAAACAACAGGCCTATCATAAGAAAAACACTTTCATCAAAAACATGCCTTGATAGGAAAACTCGACCGATTGGAGGATATAGACATCTATATCATTTATGTTATTCACTATAATGTAGAAAAATGTATGATTGTGATTTAGGCTCAAACTTATTCTTATTGTAATCATTAAGATAGGGGAAGCACCTGTAGCCAAAATCCCTAAGACATGAATAGTCTGATTTTTTCTAAAAAATAATCTCAAACAAAGACCTCATTCTCAATGTTGTTGGGATTATGTTGATTAACCAAGCAGATGTGATAAAGGCTTCTATCAAAAAATGAGTAGGAAGACGATCATGAAAGATCATGGTAATCCCCAACTCAGTAATAGATTTGTGCTTGCATTCAGCAAGCCCTGACACACTTTGAGATGTTTAATCCCATGACGTCTCAAATACGCAGCAAGCTTCAAGCTATTAAATTCTCTCCCTTTGTGAGTTTGAAAAACTTGGTTTCTCTCAAATTGAGTCTGAACCATTTTATGGAATTCAACAATTTTTTTATATAATTTTGACTTATATTTGCACTTCTTAAAAGCCAAGAACCTTTTATATAGCCAGTTTTAAGAAGTAAATAGAGGCAAAAGTTCTTAATTTTTTTCTTTTCATGGTAGAAAGTGTACATGCACACATGTAACATGATTTATAGATTTTTATCACTAAGATCAACTGATATTAACTATTTACTAATTACTATGGCATCAACAAATAATGAATGTTTCCTTAATTTAAAATGTACATTAGTGTAATGATATGTATTCCACATATGTAGCAAACCTAATTGTGCAATCATATGGTAGATAAAATAAGAAAATTCTTTGTAGATTCCGAGTATTATTGTATCGGTGTATGTTTCTTGTTTCTTGTAGATCAAGAATATACCTAGTCTTGGATTGTAATGGCAATTCATATACCAAGATAACTTTCACCATTTTTACTTAACAAATGAAGAAGCTCCTACTTCACTTCTATAAGGCTTCCCACTTTATATGGATCAAGAAAATCTTAAGATCTCAATTTGGTTTTCTCGCTCTCTCCCAATAAAGCAACATCATAAGATCATCTACATATATACATTCGAAGGATAATGGCTACTTCTTCTGAATTTTGGTTCAGACTCCAGAGCAATATAAATGAGATAAGGTATGGATGTAAAATGGAATAACTGCATGATATGACTTAATGTAGAACCTGCCTGCAGCCTGGTTTTAATTGTATCAATGGGATAAAGAGCAGCTTCAACCACCACACCAGCAGTACCTCCTGCTATGACACCCTCTGCGATATCAAAAAAACAATATCCTTTCTTCATTTGTTGTGTGTGAGTAGCATTTGGGAAATGACATCATTTCCAGACAAAGAAGAATATCTTAACATAAAAAATGGATTCTTATATACACATAACCAAATAGCTTTCAAGTCCAAAAAGGAAGCTGTTTACATAAATTTGTTGGCAGCCTGTAGAGCTTACCATACAATGCACAAAAGAAGTCAAATGGCTTCTCATCTGTCATAGTTACTAAGGCCACTGACTTCATTGGCTCAGAATGAGAGTTGCATGTTTTCACTTGGAGTGAATCTGCATAGTAAGACATAACTTATCAAGAAAGCAAATACAAATTTCCAAAGAAGGGTGCACAAGCAGAAACCTGTACTTTTACAATTGAATCAAGTCAAAGCCATTAATACAAAACAAATCCTATTTTGGCATCTTTGGATGACCTTAACTGATATATAAGTGTTTCAATCCTTTTTTTAACCAATGATTGTTTCAGGATGAACCTAGACATGGTTTACCAGCTTATTGATACTAAGATGTTGAATCTAGTGAACCATGTTGACCTTTCTCGCAACTAGACTGGACTAGTACTAAGCAGGCCTACTCTTAGAACTAACAATGGGGAAGTAGCAATTTAGACCTGGGTTGACTCCTAATCAAGACAGGAGGCATCTTAAGTAAAATTATGTATTAACTCTCAAGATGGAAAGAATTACATCGAAGATTCTAAAAGATGAGAAATTACTCAGGATGAGATGGTGATTACATTAGATGATTCTCACTCATCCCATTGGTAAAGAGCCAACAAGATGGAGATTACAATTGTAGACTAAGTGCATCTTGAGGTCCTTCTCCTTGAACACCTCAAGCATATTCCTTGGAGTTCACTCAATTTTAGTGCTTTTTGGCATGCACACCTTTTTAGTGTCCTTGAACACTAGCTTGGTTGGGGGCATGGGAGAAATGCCTGAGCAACTAGTTTGGGCATCGCAAAGCGTCTATGCAAAGGAACGGTGAGCCCCTTAATCGATGATCTGAAGACCGTGTTTGAAGGTAGTGGAGCAAGATCGCGCAAAGGATCCCTGCTACAAACCTTATCCACTATCTGAACCTCTTGCTTCTTAAGATGACAAAAGCCCGGAGGTGATGTAGGGTCTGAATAAAAAAGGTTGCCAAAAAAGGTCTCTTCAATGGTATCTTCTGTGGTTTGATGCACAGGTGTAGAGGGGAGAGAAGTTGGACTATTGATATTTGGGGTAGAGAGGCAAGCATCAACTTCTTTCTCCGAAACAGGATAACCATCAATCTAAACAGCAGAAAAAACATGTTTCCTAGGATGGAAAGCGTCATCAAGAGTAACAACATCCTTAATTGGTTGTTGTGGGGGAGTAGCAGCCTCTTCCTCATCCTGATTCTCCTCAAGAGTCTTAAAAGAATTATGATTTTCAAATGAGACTTTCGGTACCCATATCTTTTTGGCTTTGCACGTCTGTTGTTGCCACCCTTTGCTAAGACCAGGAGCATTAGATGCTGGATTCTTGCGCAGGCAATTTACAGTGGCATGCGAACTTGCCTTACACACCTCACAAATATGTGTGCTCGATTCAACTTCAATATGAAGGTCTCCCTTATAGAACCCACCCAAGACAATGGGGATCGAATCAGAGATCTCCGAATTAAATTGAACTTATAAGAGAATCCTTGCAAAGTGCAAGCAAACTTAGGCAGAGGTCCTTTCATCAATAGCAACTAGCTTTCCCTCCAACGCATCTGCTATCAAACAAAAGACATTATTGCACCAATAAGCGGGTGGAAGACCATGAACTCTAATCCATACCACAGAAGAGACCTTAAACCCTGAAATTCAGGCATGCCACATTTGTCCCAAGTTTCCATAAGCAAGGTACGACCAGCAACCATCCATAATCCTCTTCTAAGAACCGACATCAGATCTTCTAGCGATGAAAAACGCACCAGAAACTCGTTGTCCAAAAGCGCAGAAAATATCGGATTAATAGGAAGATTTTATCGCTTACAAAGCTCACGGCCGTAAAATTCTCATTCCATTGCCCTGATGTCCCACTTACAAACCAGACAATGGCTAAAAGATTTTTGTTTCTCAGCGCAAAACGATCGAGGAAGAAGAATGTGTGTTTTACATCAATCTTTGAGGGTCTGAAAAGGTTTTGATTAGGCGAAATCGATGAGCAACCTACCACCTGGGCCCAAGAGCGAGAAGTAACAAAACCGCTACTAGAAATACCACTAGTCGCAGCATGAACATCCTCATGAGAAGCAACAGGAGACGTTGAGTCATCTCCTTCAAGGGTTTGATTGTTCATGAATGAGCCACCAACACCAGATCCACGAACGTCTGCCTTCACCCCAAGATAGTAATCGGTGCCACCAGATTGACCAACCTGACCCCCAAGAGCACAACCTATAACAAAGGATGTGTCATTCCTATCATAGCCTCCATGGACCAGTGGGTCGCTCAAAGCATCCTCATCGAGAGGATGATCTTGCTGGGTTAGATTCACCAACACCGAGAAAGGAAAACCAAACCCAAGATCCTCAAAAGTGCGTGAAGTGTGTTGGACGACATACATCTTCATCAGCAGAACAACCAACATCCTAGACACTGCCGCAACTCCATCGTGTTGCAGGGAAGCACCGAACGGGTCCCCCCCATAGGGAGAGGGGAGGAAGGGTGCTCAACCTGTGGGTCTGGAGCCGTCGACGTCCCAGACTCTCCCGCGAGCTGCAGGGAAGCACCTGAGGAGACCTCCCCCCATAGGGGGAAGGGAGGTTGGTGCACAACCTGTGGGTGGGTCTCACACCACACCCAAACCCCGATGAAAGCGATTACAGGAGGATCCCACAACCAGCACCACCCGCCAGCGACCAGCGCCCACAAAGAAATAAGAGAGGGAGACAAGACGAATGCAAGGGGAGAGAGGGGTTAGGGGTGCAAAGAGAGGGGTTAAGAGAGAGGGAGACGAGAGGGTTGCAGAAAGAGGGGAATAGAGGGGTTTTGAGAGGCGATTACGCAAGCACAAGAGACCCTAGATTGCTAAACGTGGAAAAAAATTTACCTTTTTATTTATCGCTGACGAGTGGGTTCCAGTGAGCAGAGGCCTCCGACGAATGAGGTTCCGACGAGAAGGGGCAGGGGCCACAGACGACTTTGGCTTCGGCGAGCAGGGGACCCAACGAGTTGGATCTGTCAACTATGCACAAGGCAGGGGGCCGATGGTGGTCGTCAGTATGCAACACAAGGCAAGAGCCAATGGTGGTCGTCAGTCTGCAGCACAAGGCAAGGGTCGACAGTGGTCATCAGTTCTCAAGTCAAGTAGGCGAATGGGGTTCAGGCGAGAAAGGGCAGGGGCCGATGGTGGTCAGGTGAGAAGGGGCAAGGGTCGATGGTGGTCCGGCGAGAAGGGGCAGGGGAAAAAGGGGTTCCGGCGAGAAGGGACAGGGGCCGATGGCTTCCCCAGTTTAAGTATCAAATCTCTTCATAAGTAGTTTTTCTGCATTATCTCCAACTTTGCTATAATAGGTGAGACAAGTTATGAGCCAAACCACTTAGCTTGCTTAGCAAGTTTCCTATGATAAACTAGGGTCATGTGAAAACCAAATAGGAGTAAATCCACTACCAGGTGCAAGTTCAGCTTGCAGAAAGCAAAAAATATTGCAGGTGATGTTAGGTCAGTTTGCAGAATATGTACAAGAGAGAATAAGAGGAGGGAAGAAAGATTAAGAAAAACTGGCAGCAATATTGGGTGAAATCTCAGCACCCTCTTCATGTTAAACTTCTTTATGTACAAGGGCTCTAGGGATTTCTAAGAAAAATACTAGAAATACCCTTGATGTCCATCAGTATTACAATTCTGCCATTTTCAAAATACATATGACTAATATATCCCAACCGATCTACTCATATTCCCCTGACTTTAGGACCGACAGCTTTCTTCAAGTTGTGCATGGGTTAGGACCATGTGTAGCTTGGTCTTCAACTGCCAATGGAATCGCTCAAGATATCAGTTTCACAAACAAAAGTGGCAAACTGATGTTCTCCAAACACAAATCTGGTTTCTAAACTTGGTTTTCAATATTTTCTTGAACAAAATGTTTATTCAGTTCTGTATGTTTTGGTTTAGAGTAAGGGGATATGAGAGGTGTTAGCCCACAAACCCAATTCTTAGGAACCTTAGAAAACACCATAGAACTTGTAAATAAGGATTTGGGCAATCTAAGGAGCTAAAAATGTCCTCATTAGACTCAAAAACTAAAAGTCTCCAACATAATATGGCTGATTTTTATTAATGAAAAAAAGGGTACCAGAAAATTGAGTTTTCGACATTTTAGTGCATCATATGAGATGCAAAGATGCAGGCCCGTGTCATATGATACACTTTAATACAGGGTGTCTCATACAATACAGGGTTGCAATTGTATAATACAGACAATATAGATGCAATGTACCCCTAAAACTGAAACCAATTTTATAGGTAAAATATGTAATGCACTTCATGACACTGGTGAAGAGACTCAATCTAGTACGTGTTTTCCTCTAACCAACAAATCATACATATATATTATAAGATCTCAAGTTTGCCTAGAAAATGAAAAAGCATCAGTTATCAGCAAAGGTCTTACTTGTTTGGACTCCTGGTGAATTGTTACTTTCCACAGCTAAAACTGGAGGAGCCATGAAACAAGCTTCACCTTACTGCATACACAATAGACTGTGATCAGGTTCAGTGTTCATGGTTATAAGAGCAGCTTTTTAACATCATATGTTCATTGTCAGGAAAGGTTATCACCAGTAAATTAAATGCATTGTCAAAGGGAACCTGAGAATATGAAAATAACCATTCAAGTAACAATGGCAAGACTGACGATTGACTCCATGGAATTGAAATTTTGTCTCAATATGCAGCATCCACAATCCATAGAAAATGGGGACAAGGCATCCTTAACTAATATCTAAGAGTGTCCTTGCCTATTCTTCTTCACTTTTTCTTCCATGTAATATGTATTATGCACTTCGTGCAATTCACAAAACAAAAAGACAAATCTGTCAAATCAGTTTTCTAATTCATCAACTAAATATGCTAGAAAGAAATCTAACATGCAAAACAAGGATGCACCCATTTCATGAGAACCAAAGAGTTTCCATAGCAGACAACAAAAATACATAAGAATCATGGTCCTCAAACAAACAAATTCCAAATAACTTACGCAAGAAAAGTATTATCAGACAAGCACATAGTGGCTTCCCTCAATGTTGGGATGTCCAACAAAAAGCTGAAAATGTGTTTTCTTTACCATGAAAGAGAAATCGATGATAAACATAATAACATAAACACATAACATTATTAGAGTCATTCAACCACCATTCCCGATGTCATCCTGCTCAAAAAGAAAGTCATCAACTACATGTCTTCTGTATCTCCTTTATATATAAAAAAATTTGCAGGTTCAAAGACTTAGATTAGGTATAACATCATGATTCAGGGATTTCCTTAGCAAGGGAAAATCTTGCAATAAATTGATTATTTTCAGGACAAAATATTGGAAAATCTCCAAACATTTATAACAAAAATATAAGAACAATTAAAAAAATTAGGAATGTAAAATATAAAAATACAATAACACAATGTAAATGCACATCATGATAATATTGTGATATATTAAAAATAGGAGAGCTTTTGAACTTCACAAGAATTTATTGGAATATTCATGGTCTTTCAGAATCTCACCAGTATTTGTGACTATGCCTTAAGGCATGAAGCTGAGCATTCTTTTGCAGTATAAGGAAGAGAAAATACTTTGATTCAATGTATTTCGTAGAAAAATTAATGGCTATTAGCAACATCTACGTGATAACATGCTGAAAGATAGTAAAAAAGTATACTTGTTGTAGACAAACACCATTTCAGGACCTCTATAAGCACCCTCTCTTTTTAGTCTCTTATATAGGTTAATATATTCAAGAATAAGGAAAAAAAATATTTGTTGTAGACCAATACCGTTTCAGGACCTCACTTTTTTTTTATTTCTTAAACAAGTATGGAATCCGCATAACCCCACAACAAATCCTATTAAATAATTCAACTTCGACCTTGCACATAAACTTTAGCATATATCCTTAATAAAACAAAATAAAAAATAAAAAAGAGAAAGGTGGGCTCCATTTGTCTTGTGAGGTTGAACCATGTTATTCAGGTTTTGTAAGACCTGTTCGTTTCATTCAAACAATTCCAACAAAAACATATACTTCTCTAACATAAACATAATAACATAAACACATAACATTATTAGAGTCATTGAACCACCATTCCTGATGTCATCCTGCTAAAAAAGAAAGACATCAACTACATGTCTTTTGTATCTCCTTTATATATAAAATTTTTTTCAGGTTCAAAGACTTAGATTTCCTTAGCAAGGGAAAATTTTGCAATAAATTGATTTTTTTTCAGGACAAAATATTGGAAAATCTCCAACCATTTATAACAAAAATACAAGAATAAAAAAAATTAGGAATATAAAATATAAAAATACAATAACACATTGTAAATGCACATCATGATAATATTTTGATTATTAAAAATAGGAGAGCTTTTGAACTTCACAAGAATTTATTGGAATATTCATGGTCTTTCACAAGCTCACCAGTATTTGTGACTATGCCTTAAAGCATGCAGCTGAGCATTCTTTCGCAGTATAAGGAAGAGAAAAATACTTTGATTCAATGTATTTTGTAGAAAAATTAATGGCTATTAGCAACATCTACGTGATAACATGCTGAAGGAAGGATAGTAAAAAAGTATACTTGTTGTAGACAAACACCATTTCAGGACCTCTATAAGCACCCTCTCTTTTTAGTCTCTTATATAGGTTAATATATTCAAGAATAAGGAAAAAAAATATTTGTTGTAGACAAATTTTCAGGACCTCACTTTTTTTTTTATCTCTTAAACAAGTATGGAATCCGCATAACCCCACAACAAATCCTATTAAATAATTCAACTTCGACCTTGCACATAAACTTTAGCATACATCCTTAATAAAACAAAAAAAAAAAGAAAAGAAAAAGGTTGGCTCTATTTGTCTTGTGAGGTTGAACCATGTTATTCGGTTTTTGTAAAACCTGTTCGTTTCATTCAAACAATTCCAACAAAAATATATACTTCTCTAACAAAGCATTTCTTCAAACAGTTGGAGGCGGTTTCATATCACGACAAATGCCATGTATTGCTTTCGAACTCTCAAGAGCAAGATTGTGAAAATTCATTGTCCTAAGAGTGTTTTTGAACGCACCTGCTTTTACAGAAAAACGGGATAAGTTGGGAAATTCCATTATAAAGAAACATTCAGGTTCCCAGTTTGTCACAGGTTTCCGGATAAGTGGGTGCATCCGAAGAAGCCTTTAAAAGATGAAAATTAATCCTAAAATCTGAAACCACTTGTATTTCGACATAAATCTCACACACTCATTTCATTCTAGACTGCATTTTCACTTACAGAAGGCAAGAATTTCAGGAAAACTATTGAATAGCCAACATGAAAATCAAAGTGGTTGTCGTAAAAGCACATTGTGGTGTAGGTTGTTGGAAGGGAAAGGACTCACAGTATCAGAGAGCAGGTAATGGTGAGCCGAAGCAGGGGAGAATCTCTGGTTTTGCTCAGGCGTAGAAGAGACGTTAAGCCTCTCTTTTCCTTGCTTGCTCACCGTTAGCCGAAGAGATGAAGTAAATGCGTTCAGGTGGGTAGGTCATGAGAGAGAGAGAGAGAGAGAGAGAGAGGACCACCTATCCCTCTCCGTATTGCAGAGGTAGGGGTGCCAATGGGTCGGGTATGACCCATTTTCGACTAGTACCGGATCCAATAGGATTCGGGTTTAGTATGAAGTATGAAAGTAGGGGTCCGATTAAGAATTCCAGTCGCTTATTGCATCCGATTATTATATGGAGCCGGGTATATTTTGTGAAATTTGATACCAGATTCGGGTCGGAGCCAGTACACTTCACAAAATTTCACTCGAGTCCGACCTCAGTTTCGATTAAGAACCACAAAATTTCAACATAAAAACATACTGTCTGAGCAAATATTGACCGGATTTGGTTTATGCAATTCTTAATGGACCTGCGTATGGTTTTTCATATGGTAAGTCCAGTTGGACCTAGCTCTGGACTTGGTATAGGCACCTCTTAATCAGAATCAGGTCTAAACCCACCCAATTCTGGTGGAGGTCTGACACTTTGATACCCTTAGTTACAGGTAGGGCCATCAATGGATCAGGTAGGGACAGCAACTAAATATACAATAAATTAAAAAGGATTAGATTAACCAAGATCCAATGTCTAATTTGATATGTGCAGTGGATGTTGCTGAATCCAACAGATGAATCTTGCTATGTTGATGAGCATGGTCATCTGCCACAAAGATTCATGGACACCTGAACATGTGACAGAGGGATTCGGCTCGCAAGTTCAAATTTCCTTTTTAGAAAATAAGACATGAGGACACATGTTTGAATTTTTTTATCAATAAAAAGTTATTCTTTGATATTTTAATAGTCAAAATACTTGTTATTGGAAAACATAAATTAAAAACAATGGTCATACGTGTCATGTCCATGTTAGCATGTCCGAATGTGTCCGCTCATGTCCCAAAATGGCATGTTCTTGTGACATAGTCTATCACATAAGTTTATTGCATGAATCTAATGTTGACAACCTTGATGTCATCTAAGAGGGGCCTATAGACTGAAACCTATATTTGTTGCTGCACCAACTAATTAACAATTCTCTATAAATTATACTCTCTTGTGATAGTGGACTTCAATAAACCATTAGTTTGGTAGCTACTATTATGGAATCCTGGTTCTTTTATGAAACTTATTCTTATGTAATATATTAACATAATTAAATAAATGCCAGAAAAGGATTCTTGTTCGAGAGCATAGTCCCTCTATCTCATAGTTCTTAAAAGCAAAAATAAGGAGCATGTGGGACCCAAGTTTCACAATTCTTCCAAGAATTTTTCATTTTCTTGATCAGAAAAAAAATCTCATAATTCTTAATTTTTACTAAAAATGTTTCTTGGGTGAAGTGTATGAAATTAGTTATAAGAATTTTACTCTAGAGCAAATCATACTACATGATATAATTAGTACAAACAACAATAAATAGAAGGAAAAACATAAATAATATATCCTTGCTATATCTACACTTTTTAGTGAGATTTTTTATAATAAAAAGCACACTTAAAATTTCAAAACTGATAAAAACACCTCCTAAAATTTTTCATGGCTAATTAAAAGACCGAAAGTATGCTGAAATCACCTCTTTACACTCAAAAGTTTTTTAAAACACTTACCTTTTGGCATCAATGCTCACTCAAAAAAAACTTTTTGCATTAATAAAAAATATTGGCACAAAATCTTTATATGAGGAAAGTTAAATTAATGAAAATTTGGCTTTGATTAGAGAAGCAAAAACTTATGTGCTTTTGGCAGACATCTTTATAGTTGTTAGGGTGGCTTCCTAGGTTAGAGACCTACTATTTGGGCCAGTTAATCTCTTACACTCTAAAAGGTGGTGCTAGGGAGGCATCCTAGGTTAGAGACCTACTATTTGGGCTAGTTAATCTCTCACACTCTAAAAGATGGCGCTATGTGTGGCACTTCTAGCCGTTGTCGACAAGGGCTAAGCTGGGTAGATACACATGCCCACCTTAACTCAAAATTTCTCCAAAGTAGAGATTGGGCCAGGGTAGGCAGTGCCCACATGTAACGACCCAAACCAGGACTTCTTAAGTTTGGGTTCGTGGACATCATTTCTCAAAGAAAAATTACCAAAATAACCTCAAGACCGAACTCATTTTTTTTCTTTCTAAATATAGTCTCTTCAATACTTAAGTGCATATAAAATCCAACATAACGAACAAGTCCCTTCAAATTAACACTAATACGAAACCATTCATGTCTATCAAGATAAAGGATCCAAAGTATATGTTCAGAATAGAAAAAAAATGCAAAAATAAAAATAAAGTACTTTAAAGTCACCAGTAGCCCAATCTAAGTCTACAAAATCACGTCTTCCTTTCCGCAATGCCTCCCGATCATACAATGATAACCAAGTAGGTGTGAGTCTAAAACTCAGTAAGATTCCATTTACAAATATAAGGTACATGATCGTTACAATTATAATGAGCTCTATGCTCCTACTCTGAGTTTAGTTCTCTAACTAGCACACATGTTGTTTATACATTTTATCTCTTTTTTACCCTTTCTTAACCTACTTGAAACCATTTCATTTTTTTAGGGCAGTCATTTCTCAATGTTGATCTCTACACTATTTGTCTATTTCAGAAATAGCCTCACAAGCATAGCAACCCATGTAGACAACTCTAGAATTTATGATGTTGGCCAAACATATAAACCACTCTACAAACAACATAGTCCATGTAACGCCCCAAAATTTAAGGCAATTTTTTTTTAAACACATCAAAAATATTTAAAGTAAAGTTGAAAAATCTTAGGCAATTACAGATAAATTTGCATCTAATAAAAACTGATTTAAATAGCATTCAACTGAAATTTAAAGAGTTATTACATCCCTCAAAATAAAGCTAATTAAAAATGTTTGGAACAAGCAAAATAAAATCTCAGATCGGCAAGGAAAAATGTGATCTTCGCAACTCCAGTCAAGCCTGCCGTAACAACTCTAGTTGATCATTCATCTTGATCTAAAAATTGTTAATATTGGGGGTCAGACTTTCCAAGTCTCAGTAGAGAATCTCTTTTCAAGGTACGTAAGCAATGTTTTAGGCATATAAGAGCACACTGAATTTAATATTTCAATATTACAATACAAGGACAATTAATATCAGAGCATGTCTTAAAGCACATTTAAATCAAACATAGTGCATTAAAATCATTAATCACGTGCACAAGCAACTAATTATAGAAACATAAAGTTGTATAATTAAAATTTATGTTTTATTTTATTAACCCTATGCGGGTACGTACAAATCAAATATGTCGGGATAGATAAGACCATCCAGAGGGTTTATTATGCATGGGTGTTTTAATACCTCGAATGACTATCTGAATCAGATTCCTAAATGGACGGTATAATGACCGAAAGATAACCCCTAAAGGCCGAGATAAACAGGATGCATCCCACTTTTGCAAAAGTTATAAGACATACCCACTTAAGACGAAATTGGGTAATCTGAGTCCTCTAACTCTGTAGGCAAAGGACCATCGAGTCATTGTCACTAGTAGCATAATAACAACATTGTATATTTCAACAACAATAACTCAACAAAGTTTATACCATCTACCCTATCTTAGGTAGTGCAACATTGTATGGGTATCAATTTCTTTTTTTTAATGTAATTCATTCAGGTTATCTATATCAGCCTCTCTAGGGCAAACCAAGGTTTTAAGAACCCGAGTACTACTTTAGGGTACTTAATTATGTCAACATGAAATGCCCGAATGTAGATTACACCAAAAATATAATCAAGAATATTGTATTTATTTTTGGTTCATTCGGATCACCCATCAAGTGAGTTCGTGGTGTATTTACCAGCAAGTGCTAGAAGAATGCCCCGGTACGTTTAAACTGGCCAGGCATTTACTTAGGTGTGTG
>JAHWRB010040245.1:0-10732 GCA_024653005.1 Nuphar advena subsp. advena | reverse complement strand
AAAATTATACGTTTTAGAAAAACTTTTCTTTTGAAATTTTTTCTCTCATTTCGAAAGATTCAAAATTTTACTTTTTTCTTTCTTACTTTCACTTTTCCTATCATTTTCTTGCTTTCAAACAACACTAGAGAAAATAAACACCAAATGAGAGAGAGTTGTTGCCCAAAGGGGTTTGGCAGAGTGGGATGGGGCCTCGGAGGTTAGGCAGTCGATCTAGGTTCAAATCTCATGGGTGTCTCTCATGTTGCAAACCGAAGCATGGTGACTCTTTGGGTGCAAGGGATACAATAGTTTAAAACTATTAAGACAATAGGAGCCAATGCAACTAGGCCTCTAATCCTAGCGGCAGTTTCTTCGTGCAAATATCACTTAAAAAAAGATCATATCCTCTAACCTATAGTACGGAGGATCCTATGTTAACCTAAGTACAAAAGCAGGGTCAATGCAGCTAGGTATATGATCTTGTGGGCAATTTCTTCGTGTAAATATCATAAAAAAAGATAAAAAATGATCATATTGTCTTTGCAAAATGGTATGTTTCTCAAAATACTTAACAATTTAACAAAATCCTTTATATATCCAAAATTTTGATTTATAACTTTTTAAGACATTTTTACCCTTTCACAAATACAGTTGACCTTTACAAGTCTTACTTGCGAATGTCTCCAAAATGTGTGAACCTCTATAAAATTGGCACAGGTTGCACATTGACATTTGCAACTATGAGTTGTGAATGTTGTAATGTATTTGTGAATATACCCTTGCATGTGCTATTTCTTTTCGAGGACATTAGCAAATGTGAGAGTATTTAGTTAAAGAAGGTTCACACATTTTAGGGACCCTCACAACTCATGATCACAAAAATGCACAAAACAACTCTCAAAAGTGCTTTAATACACAAAAAGAATCTCGCAAAATCATGGGTGCATCCTTGCAAGGGCTTTTAGAGTTATTTTGGAGCGCTGCTAAAGGTTCTAGCAGAATTGAGATGTTTAGTGATGCTTCAAAGCACTGAAAGGCTGAATGTCATGACATTTTTACATTATTTTCATGCGGATCTCGCACATTAAGGAGTTATTCTTATCAATTGGATGACATTCACACATTAGAATGTGTAAACCTAAATCTATATTTGTAAATGTTGTCATATATTTGTGATTGTTCATCTTGAAGACTTATGCAATTGAAGAGTTAATATGATCAATTGCACAATGTGAGAATCTAAAACCATATTTGTGGATGTGGTCACATATTTGTAGATATCTATCTTAGAGGCTTACAAGATCCGCATGAAAATAATATGTGAAGGTCTTCACATTTGCAAATTTGTGACCACATTGCATTGCATATGAGAAGTTAACTTTATCAATTGAATGACATTCGCACATCAGACTGTCCAAATTTAAAACCATATTTGTAAATGTTGTAATGTATTTGTGGATGTTCACCAAATCTCCTTTGTATTGAAGAGTTGTGAACTTTGTACAACGTAGCTATATATCACGTGAATCTTAGCAGGTAAAAATATTCTAAAAAAGTTGGGCATCAAAATTTTGGATATGCAGGGTTTTTGTCAAATTGCTAGGTATTGCGAGAAACACATCAGTTTACAAGGTCAGTATCATCATTTTGCAAAAAAATATCTTATCCTCTAACCTATAGTACAAAGGATCTTATGTTAATCATAGCTGTCCAACTAATGCATTTGAATGGGTAGGATCAATTTAATTTAGGTGAGAATGTGGATTAATCCTAGCCATTGGTTGGATGTGTATAATTGAATGTAGGATGGATTGCATCATGTCAGATGATGGGATCTGTTTTTGCACTGCAATTTGCTGCGAATTTGGTTTGTGACACTGATGAAATAAAGGGTGAAAACAAAATTGAAGAGGGCCTGATACAAGTGCCTCATAATTTGAGATCACATTGCACACTTCAGTTGCCACTGCACCTGATCTGCCCTCCATTTTCTGTTGGGCCCCACAACTGAGACTGCAACCCAGAGATGGAGGGCATTCAGCCATGACTCGTTTCCAGAGCACATGAAATTGTTGGCCAAACAAGAATGGTTAGAGGACGTGATTCCCAAGCCTCACATATTTGTCTGTGTTCTGTAAAAATAAAGAAAGAATCAAACTATATTTGAGAAAGTTGAACTTTCACCATCCCTCTTCAACAGGGCGAGCTCCTAAATGCGTCTCTGCAGAAAGCAATCCCCTTGCAGCAAGAAATTTGGAAATTAACCTCCAGGCTCAAGCAAATGATTTCACGACTCATCAAACTATGAAAAGTGAGCTTGGACTGCTGCCAGAATTGAAGTTATCACAAATATTCCTTAAATTCCCCTCCATCAAAACTCTCCTCAAACATTTCTATTCTCAAGTGGCAGTAGAATAATGTCGGTACAATCTTGGATTCTTCTAATTCTTTTATATATATATATATATATATATATAATGTGGTGGTCTTGTACCATGATACCATAAGGTGGTACACTCTTGTTTGTATGAATCTAGCCATCAAATGGTAGATCTAATCATAGAGATGTGTTTAGCATGATTTATTTACTTTGTTTGAAGGTTTTATCATATCTAATACATCATAAGATATATTCTTTTTTTAGACATTGAAACATCAATGACTCACAATTCATGCAAATAAGGGTGTGTTTAATTAGAACTAATATCAAATATGATATTTCAATCAACTAACACATGAAAATAGTAAATATCCAAAAGTTAGATTTTGCTTTTGTATAGAGAGAGAGAGATTTCATGCAACACTCCTGGATATTTTCATCCATTTTGTGGTATCTTTAAGGTCCCAAAAGCAAGCAATGAGACAAAATTAGCACATATTTATGGTTCTTTCATGTGCTTTGGGAAGAAGAAAAAGATGAGTAATACATCTATGTTTTTCCGATAGAAATAATAAAGAAGCAGGTGATGCATCACTAAGTGCTTGCTTTCACTTTATATGGCTTCGCAGAAGCATGATTTTGGCAAAGAGTCGGGGATCAATATCGTGCACTAGCGAATTTTTTAATTCTGGTGATGTGTTCCTTCCAAAGAAACGCCATGAGGGACCACAATAGTGTGTGTCATCTACCCATAATTTTTTTTCTTCTCTTTGTTATGTTTGTTATATCATGATAGAAAGGTCCTATGAACAATTTTAAAATAGGGTTAGGAAACTAGCTGCCAAGTGCTACCACAGGACGGTTAAGGCAATGCGTGATTGATTGATTGCTCTCTTCTAAATATTCCATGTTTGATTTTTCATGTGTGCACCAATGTTAAAGTTGTTGAATCCAGATAACGGATCCAGTGTGGCCATAACTGTCTCAAACTGGAATCCAAGGAGCCACACAATAGTGGGCTCGTAACTCACAAGACAAACCCAAAATGTGTACATTAAAAATATATTAATGAGAAATAAATACATTAAATGAGCAGGAAAATGGCCACCTAAGGAAGGAGAATATATCCCCTTGCCCTACGTATAGTAATCATCAATCCCGAAAAAATCTGATCACCCTTGAGCAGGTCCTTTTCTATAATTTTTCAATCTCTCGCTTTTTCTCTCTATTCTCTCATCCCTCACTCTGCACACAACCTGAACCTAAAAACCAATAGTGGTATCAGAGTTACGGTTTTGGTGTCCGCATAGACTCGATGTCGATCGGCATGGCGGACCCAACCACTTGCTAGAAAACCCAAGAACTGTTGGGCTCAGCTGGTGGTGCTGCCTATGGAAAGATGCTGCAAAGGAGAGAGACGAGGCTGCCGCAAAGGGGAGCACCACGTCGAACGGGCTTGTCCACTGAACGATAGTGCCTGACGGTTCTTGTTGTCGATGAAAGGTAGTGAAAGAAAACAAAAATAGAAGAAAAGCAAAAAATGGCAACCCTCTTGAGAAGCAGTGTCGCCAACAAAGGAGAGGGCCTTCAGGACTAGCTACAGTAGTTGAAGATCTATCACCTAAGACACATTTGATAGCCCCAATCTCCTAACCTATGAGTGGTTGGAGATCAATGAAACATCATTCTCCCAAAAAATTACAACAGAAGGTCACTCAAGGTTGTACTAGTTACCTTCTCAAAGGTAAGTCAAACACTGAATGAGTTATTAAGTTATCTTCATTAAAGAGATTTATTATTTCACGTGCCTCATACCAGTAGGCATTATAGGGCCCAATAGCCCAATTACTCCTCTAGGGCAATAATCACATTATGATTCATTCATATGTTCCCGATTCGTTCAATATTGCTCGAGTGCCTTCAACCCATATGAGCACTCCGCTTGTGAAGGCAGATATAGCATGTTAAGTGTGTGTATTTTCATTCCATAAATGAGAGTGCCTTGCGTCTCTAACTGGATTCATGGCAACCCCTTTTTCCTCAAGAGAGATACCCGTACATGCATGTCAATGAACGTCTTATAGAACCAAAATATACAACTCAATAAATAATTCATAATTGGTTCCTTGAACCACAGGCTCTGGCATGAGTCATAGAAAAAGTAGTAACATACATCATTTCATGCATGTAGAATATGCTTACGATCATGCTGGTATATTTCTTAAGTAAAGTTCCTTGAAC
Source organism: Nuphar advena subsp. advena (assembly GCA_024653005.1). Classification (NCBI taxonomy): domain Eukaryota; kingdom Viridiplantae; phylum Streptophyta; class Magnoliopsida; order Nymphaeales; family Nymphaeaceae; genus Nuphar; species Nuphar advena. Next base: position 6,129 of record JAHWRB010040245.1, on the reverse strand, counting down.
TATCATGCATGTGAACCATCTTATATAAACTTTATTGAAAAGTGTGCATGCAAGCTATCATAGGTCAAATATCATTGACGAGAGTGCATACAAACTATTTTACATAAAACATCATGCATGCTAGTTATTTAATGTGAAAATATCATAGACAATCATGCATACAAATAATTTTACGTAACAACATCATTGACAAGTATGCATGCAATGATCCTACGTTTATGGAAATGCTTGCATCTAAGCTATCATAGGTCAAATATCATTGATGGGATGTCAGCAAACTATTTTACGTAAAAACATTATGCATGCAAGTTATTTAATGTGAAAATGTCATGGACAATCATGCATATAAATTATTTTAAGTAATAACAACATTGACAAGTAGATAAGAACAATCTTACATAAAATTTTATGAAAATGCATGCATGTGAGCTACCATAGGTCAAATATCATTGATGAGAGTTCCTACAAACTGTTTTACGTAAAAACATCATTGACAAGTATGCATGCAACGATCCTACATAAATTTTATAGAAAATTGTGCATGTGAACTATTCTACATAGAATAACATTGAAAAACATTTTAATGTAACATATTTATGTCATATTTATTTCAATATAGTGCTGATATATGTGACTATGCCCATAACCACAACACTTATAGAAGGATGGCACAAATATGTGACATTGCAATTTGTATCTATCCAACTAAAGCCATAAGAGCTTCGATGTCGAAGGCCAACTTATGGACAAGGCCTCTGCATGAGGTTGGATCAATTAATATTAAGGGTGGCCATCAAGTTGGGTGCCTAACGAGCTTTTAGGTACCCAGTCTAAATTGGGTTGAGCTCAATCCTGACACAATTAGGTAATTAGGTCAGGTCCTTCTGTAAATTACTTGAGTATGGTTGAGTCTGTGCGAGCTTGGGCCGAGACATGGGTTGGGTCTATCAAGCCCTTATCAGGTCTTAATCGGGCTAGCTAGGCACGGTCTGATGGCCACCCCCTAAGTGATATGTCAAAACTTAATTTTTTGGTGTTTCGAATCACCACTATTCATGCCTTAATCACCATCCATTGTACAAACAATAAGACCCACACCATTTGTGGTGGGTCTCACTATTTTTGTAGTAGATTGTTTCATGTTTTTTAAGCATGTTTTTTAGTTTAGTTTTTTTGGATTACATACAAACATTTTTTGATGGCTATGAGCACTTTCATCTTCTAATTCCTAGAGGCTTGAGGCTCATGTTTTTAGTTTAGTTCATTGCTTAATTTTCTTTAAGTTGTTTTATATGCATTGGTGTTGTTACTGGTGTAATGGTAACCATGACTAATAATTTATTCTCATTGATGAATAAATTTTATGCTTAGTGTTGTGTATACTTTAATATTGAGTTTGCATAGTTTAACATAATATAATGACTAAAAAGTTTGTCTGAGGGGTCTACACCACATCGTTTGCTAGTGTTGGAGCACAACAAGAAATGTCAAAGAAGAAAAACTATGTACTAGGTCATCCTATCTGCTATGATGCACATCATCAGCTTAACACATGGATAGAGAGTGAGCCTGTTTTGTTGTCAAAATATTGGTTGTCCAATATTTACCACACAAAAAAAAAGCAACCTCAGTTATAAGTCACCCCCAAAAGAGTAACACAAAACACCTAAAATGTTGGCAAAATTGTAGTTAACAATTCTTGTATAGCATAAAATAGAAGCAGAATGTGCAAAAAATGATGAAGAGTTTGTGAACACAATTATGTCTCCCATCCAGAAAGCATCTAAGGAGGGGGGGGGGGAGACTTAGCAAATAAGAAGTTTTACCCATGTGCTCACAATGAGGTTGTTGCTAACCTCATTGACTGGACAGATGAAGCTGAAAACATAGCCATAGAGAATGTGGATGATAGAGGGGCGAAAGAGGCACATTAGCAAAAGGAATGTGAGGAAGCACCTCATCAAGGAAAGGAGAAATCTCAGCAAGGAGAGGAGACACCTCAGCAAGGGGAGGATGCAGAGAAGAAAGTGCAAGCTCCGAGGAAGAGATTGAAGTAGAGAAGAAAGTCTAGTACTCCTAAACAAGTACTTTGTTTATTTATTATTTTGTATATAAAGGTTTCTAAGATGTATGTAATTATTTTTTATTTTTTATTCAATCATTTATTAAATTTTCATATATATACTATAAGAGCCGCAAGGCGAGAAGAGTGATCGTACAAGCCACATGCATCGGTTATACTGGTTCCAAACATAGCATTGGTTCCTATCTCTATCGGAGGATGCAATGAACAAGCTTGATTGTTTGCATTTTTTAAAATTCTTGGCGATCACACCATAGAATATCAGTCACCCACTTATAGACATCATTGTGTAGTTCTAGAATGTGGCAACCAATATATTTTAGTTCAAAGATATTGAGATAACCATCATGTTAAAGGATGTGGTACGAATCACCGGATTTAAGTATCATGGAGAGCCAGTGAGTGGACATCGTGGGGAGATTTGAAACACATGTATGATATTTATTTGGAAGTAAAGGATGATATGTTCCTAGGAGAAAGGCTGAAGTTATCATGGTTAAGGAGTCACTTTGACCCTAGTGAGGCGAGGAAAATGAAGGAGAAACTATTGTGTTGAAGGGAAGGCCAGTACCGATAATATCTTGGATAAGGAATTGAGAGCATCCTTGCTCTACTTCTTTGAAACATGTGTATTTATCGACAGTGGTGAAAAGTTGATCCATAGTTCATATATTGAATTGTAACAGACTTGAATCACGTCGAACAATATGCATGGGGAGCTACCTCACTTGTACACCTCTATGTAGGTCTGAGTAGCATGAGGATCACCAGTATGTTGGTGTTGTTGGAGGTAGTTATTTCTTCATTTGTACCTAAATTGTTAATTTAAATTAAAATATTATATAACATTTTTTATATAATATTTTGGGTATTAATATATATTAATCCTTATATGAATCCTTGCAAGTTTGGATATGAGAGCACATATCTATTGGAAGGCCTATGAGATATCATATTTTACCTAAATTTTCATGTGTTGTAATGTGGAGTCGGTCAAGCAACGAATATGGGATTGATCGAAGAGCGTTTGGTCATCACATGGACAGAGGTCGTTACTTAAAATTATTGTGAATAATGATCCAGAAAAATAAGTATTTTTTTTATAATATTTCATACTTGTTTATAAGTAATACAATATAGGACTAATCATGAATGAATGTTCATTATGTAGGTAAAGTAGTGCCCCTATGAAGAAGCGGAGCAGGAGGAGGAGAATTAGGATGTGGTTGTGCAAGCAAAAGCCATCACAAGAATCTATATTTTATTGCACAACTTGAATGAAGTTATGTCAAATGGCCAACCGAGTGGTTCGACAATTTGGCTATATTCAACAACCAACTGGTCGCTTTAGCACAATTAGCAAAACCGTCCTACTGACAATAAAGGATAGCACAAAGGATTATCCCATCATATTCTTCTCCAAACTTAAAGACTTGTGCGATGACAGCAAAGACATCGGCTTATCATTTATGGTACTTGTCGATGATAACAAGGATGTAGCCGCTCAATCCTAGCATTTTGCAGGCAGTCCTTATAGAAAGAGGACCGTTAAGGAGGAGGAGGGTGAACATGGGTCGATGAGTCAAAGACACAGAAGAGCTAAAAGTGGAGCAGATACAGAGTGGGCTCTGGCACAGGACAGAATCCGCGTGCTGAAGGATATGCTTGATGCAAAGGAGTCCATTATATGAAATCAAGTTGAGCTTATTGATAATTATGCTAGGGCATCGAGGAGCTACGAGCGCGCCTGAGGAGATACAAGTGAGTATATTTATTTTTCAATTAATGATTGAATGTATGAATGTGCAGGTTCATTTTTTAATTAATGATTGAATATATGTATGAGCATATTTATTTTTTAATAAATGAATAAATGTATGTATGAATAAATGAATGAATGAGCACGTTCATTTTGAATAAATGAAATAAATAAATGTATGAACTGGTTCATTTTTAAATGAATGAATGTGTATATGAGTATATTTATTTTTTAATTAATAATTGAATGTATGTATGAACAAGTTTATTTTTGAATAAATGAATGAATGTATGTAAGTGCATGTTTAATTTAGAATGAATGAAATGAATGAGCAAGTTCATTTTGAATGAATAAAATGAATGAAAGCATGAACTGGTTCATTTTTCAATGAATAAAATAAATAAGCAGGTTCATTTCGAATGAATGAATGTATGAACTGATTTATTTTTAATTGAATGAATAAATGAATGTATGTATGAGCATGTTCATTTTTAAGAAACTCTACAAATAATTATTGTGAATCATAATCAAGACTTGTGATATTTTAAAAATTTTGAAATAAATTATTTTGAACAATGATGAATACATGTGATGTAAAAAAAATTCAAGACATTTGCAATACAAAATAAGCATTTTTTCTCATATATGATTTCAATAGAAGATATACATTTTTTACTTAAGTGTTTTGCAATAAGGACAGTGCAAGAAGAGTTGTGATTTTTAAAAAATCCACAACAAATTATTGAGAACAATAATAAATATATGTGATTTCAATATAGTTTTGCAAAAGAAGATGCGCAAAAAAGAGTCACAACTTTCAAAAATAGTTTTATGAAAGGAGTTGTGATTTCAATACAAGACATATGATTTTAACTTAAGTCGGTGCAAGGATGTCAAACTTTGCAAAAAAGATTTGCGAACATAAGAAATTTTGCTACTTTCACAAAACAGTTTTGCAAAAGAAGAGGTGTTTTTTAAAAAATGCGCAATAAATTATTGTGAACACTGATGAATATATGTGATTTCAATACATTTTTGCAAAAGAAGAGACACAAAAAAGAGTCATGACTTTTGAAAACAATTTTGTAAAAGAATAGTTATGATTTCAATATAAGGTATGTGATTTTAAGCTACGTCGGTGCGAGGATGCAAAACTCTGCAAAAAAGTTTCATGAACTTAAGGAATTTTGTGACTTTAAAAAATAATTTTGTGAAAGAAGAGTTGTGCTTTTTTAGAAATCTACGATAAATTATTGCAAACAATGACGAATATATTCGATTTCAATGCAATTTTTCTAAAGAAGAGACAAAAAAGTCATGACTTTCGAAAATAGTTTTGTGAAAAGAAGAGTTGTGATTTCAATATAAGATATGTGAATTTAACCTAAGATATAAAATTGTAACCTAAGTCGAAGCGAGGATACAGAACTCCACAAAAAAAATTTGCAACATAAGGAATTTTGCAACTATCGCAAAATAGTTTTGCGAACAAAGAGTTGGAGATATTCACAACACTAAATAAGTTTTTTGTCTCATATGCAATTTCAACCTAAAATATGTGATTTTAACCTAAGTCGACGTGAGAATTGCAAAACTTTGTAAGGATTGAGAAATTTATGAAATGTCAAACCTAAGATATGTGATTTCAAACTAAGTCAGTGTGAGGATGAAAAATTTAATCAGCAATAAGTTTTGGCCTACTTAAACATGAAATGTTTAAAAATTAAATTTAAATTCACAATTTATGTCTTTAAAGTTTGACAATTCATAAATTATAATATTAATCAAAATAACAAATTTAAACTCATAATTGCCCATAGTTCTGCAACATTCATATCTGCAACCTCCATTGTTTGTTGTTGCGGTCTTTTTTTGTTCTTTGCCTTAGCATTCTTATTTTTTTATACAATGAGATCATATGATTCTTGCAGTTTGTGACATAATTTAAAAAAAAATTTTATTAACAAACAACTAATATAGCTTACCTTTCATAAACATCACAAACATGAATATATAAATACGTATCTAGATGAAGGTTCATTCCTCATTTATAACCAAGTATTGCATGTATAAAAGAAAAAATATATCACAGCCGTAGTTGTAACATAAATATTCCAAGTCAACAATAAGTACAAAACATTAATTGAATTAACTAACATATAAGCAAAGTAATTACTCATTTTCTAGCCGAGAAATATCATCCACAAGTGAGGCCATCCACTCGAAGTAACAGTTGTAGCTCATCAATGCTGTAAAAAATTCAGCCTACAACAAAACATTAAACCTA
>JAHWRB010039319.1:0-11052 GCA_024653005.1 Nuphar advena subsp. advena | reverse complement strand
TAAAAAAATGGAAAGTGAGATGGGAAATTGCTAAAAAAAAAGTAGAATTATACCTATACTCATCCATAAAGCTGCAAGAGGTTCCAAACCGATTGGGACATGATTCCCCAAACCAAATTCGGCAAAACAATATGAGAAAAAACCCAATTTAGGGAAATCGGCTAAGGCCAAATTAAAAAAAGTGCAAAGAACATGGAAACTAATGGAGGTTAACGATTGGGGTTATTGCTCAGGGCGGCTGTTTGCTCTGATTAAGCGAAGAGAGTGGTTGGCCTGGTCAAGAAACACCATACACTTGCCACAAGAATTCACACGATTATCGACATCACTGCAAGAGAACGAAGTGGGAATTCGCCGACTACGATGAACGATCGCTATACAAAAAAAATGAGGAAATCGACTAGAGGGGAAGCGGCTTGGGCAAGAAAAATGGAGGGGTTTTGTGCACTTAGGGGAAGACAAGGGGAATACAACAAACAAAAAGGGGACGGAGGGAGTACCCTTTCAACGTCATGATGAGAACCGAAAATCCAACGGGGATTTCAGCGAAGGATGGTGTAGAGAGTAACTTGCTTTGGGGAGGGTGCTGCTACTGAGGTGCTGAAAGGAGAGGTTGTTGGTGTCGGCCTCTGGTCGGTGCCCAAACAGGAGAAAGGAGGAAGTGAAGGGGGAGAAGAGCGTGAGGAGGCTTTCAGCTGAGTGAAAACTAGGGAAAAATGAAGAAGGTTAAGGGTGGTAGGGTGGGTGCGCATGCCAAATTGGGTCTCAAGTCGGGTTCGGTTTGGTCCCAAACCAAACGACACATAAAAAAATTAAGAATTAAAACCTAAACCTAATTAACAAATATTTGTTTTAAAACAAAATCATGATTGAAAAATATAATATAATATTTGTTTAATTACATGACTCCCTTAAAATGAAATGTTCGGGTCAATCCATTTGGATCGCATCTGTATAGAATTTGGGTCTATTTCAAAATCCCTCAAATTTTGTTCAAATTAGTTTCTCATATTTTATTTGCATTAATTACTCATCTAAATTTAAATAGTCCAAGGATTTTTGGTATTTTAAAAAATAACAATTTATTGATTAGAGTGTTTCTCATAAATTATTTCATAACTAAAATGCCCTTTATTCGAATTTGTTTTGAAAACCACTAGATTGCATCTAGTTAAGTTCAAAAGACATTGAAAACACCTAGATAAAGTTGTGACTCCCTAAACCAATTAATTTTTATGATAATTTAAATATTTTAATAATATTTTATCTGATTTTTTTTTGAAATAACTATTTTACCCTTATTGGTCAAAAAAGTATAATTAGGCGTATAAAATGCCCATATTTGACATTTAAAAGATAGAAGCACATTTTTAACTCGAAGGTAAAGCTAATTCTTTATTTATTTAAAATCTCAAAAAATTACAGGTTTTATAGTACTCATTGATACTATATTTGTATATACACACATGTGTGTATATACAAATATAGTATCAATGAGTAATATCTCATTATTCATGCATGGTTAAGTAAATTTGATTATATGGATTGATTTATCATGGTCCATTTACTTTATAATATCCCTTTTTTTAGAGAAAACGTTGGGGGTTGCCCCTAAATTCTATAAATGATGATAATCAATTACATCTGATCACCCTAGCAGGGATCCAATCAGGTGGCTTGTTCTTCCAAAATAAAGAATTACAAGAACAAAGCTCTCCATGTGAACCATGCTATGAAAAGGATAGGGCTGGAGGAAAAGAACCACATTTTTCACACATAGCATATAGGACTTTACACCATGACTTCTATTGGAAACTACCCGAATCTCACAGAGTAAATTGGTCCTTGCAAGCTGTCCACACACTCTCAACAATTGTCTTTCTCCCAGGGAACTCCCCTTCATGATAAGATGTGTTCCTTAAGCATCAAATCCTCCATAACACCACATGAAACACCATAAATTGGATGAAACATCCACCGCATAGGCTTACGAATGTTATTCTGAACGTGGGACTCTTCTTCTCCCAAACCTGCTATATAAATGCTTTCATGTATTTTGCAAAACCAAGCATGAAAAATCTTTGCAACAAAATAGAACGATTAGGAAGGGCTACATCAAAACTTTGCAACTTATCTTGTGTTAGTAACCTCCTGTAACATGCCAAGTATACCACCCAAGAGGATCTAAGGGAAACCTTCTTGGCCCAGATATGCTTATGCCACTGATGAGAAGAGGTTTCCTTATGAATAGAGTTCCAGGTATCCTTCCTGGTAACAATTTTCTCACTACAACCACCCTTCCACCATAACTAGTCCCTTCCATGAGACATATGAAAAGAAAAGAAGTGATGCCATATATTCTCTAATACAAAAAAGGGAGCGTACACATGTCCCCTCAAAGCCAAGACCTTCCCTAAATAACACTTGTTTAACATTAGAAAGGCACAATTTGTCTCTCTCATATATAAGAGAGTTAAGGGGTGGACCATTCCAAGGGTTATTCCAAAATCCAATGCAAGTGTCTGGGTGCTTTTCTGGAATGATTGGCTCTACTATTCATTGATTGACAGCTTTCAGGCCTTGAAATAGTAGATAGCCATTTTTTAGTATCAATGGCCAACCAGTGTCTGATCTTGAGAAATCCGGATACAACTCTTCTTGCTTGAGATCTAAAAAATTGACCTTACCTCAATTCTTGAAGAACTTAGCTCTTTTAGAATAATCTATAACTGCTATCTTGGTTGGCTCATCCTCTCCCAATGCTATCATTTCCACCTTATCTTAAACTGTAAGCATATTTGTGTCATCAACTGTCTTGGGAAGCACGGGTTGAGTTATCCTGATGGTTGGGTTATCGACGAACACTACCACAACCTGATCTCCCTAAGGAATTTTAAAGACATTGGTGATAGGTAGATTGTACTGCTTTCAGTTCATGTATCTAAGGTCTATCCAACAATAGGTTGTAGGACATCAACTATATTTAATAAAGTCTTATGGGTGATCAAACTAATGGTAATATCTAACATTGTAACGACCCCAAATTCACCCCTGAAAATACTTGATTTAAATAAAAACAAGTGAATGATGTCATGACTTATCTATGATTCAACTCTCATACGAAATCTCACATTATCCAACAGTAAATAATATAGCATAAATCCACCAAACATTAAGTTTAGAAAATATTTATGCATACATAACAATTCAGATATGCTTACCACTTGAACAAATTCAATACATTAACTAATGCAATATGCATTAATAACTTTTATCTCCTTTATTGACAATTGCTTTTGAATGCATATATATATATATATATATATTTAATGCAAACTAATTTAAGTTCTCATCTTGATCACATTGACACGGGTAAAACCCGAGGTCTAAGGTAGATCCCAGTTGTATCTTAATCATACATAATTATACTTTATTATTAACTGGAATCTCACACATGTTCCTCGACCAACGTCAAGCATCCTCACCCTTGGCTAGAACATCGGTCATCCTCACCTAATGTTGGGATGACAAGGGCATCCACACCCTCCGATGTCACTTTTCTTGGTATACCAATATGCTACAGTTAAGCCAACCTCACCATCCCAGGCAAAATGGTGAAAAGTTTCCTTCAACCATGGCTAGAAACATGAACCTCTATATCATGTTCTTGAAGCAAACAATGCACACGGCATTCAGTATCCTCACGGTCACCCATTACCTCCACCTAAGGATCCCACCATCATGAACCGACATCCAAGGAATCAAATTATTAATACACTATTCAGGTTTCTTATTCCTCTTTTAAATTATCATATGTTCTTTCCATAAGAACATAATGAATCCACACATCTACAACATGCAACTTACCATGTATCATCCTATTGGGCTACCACTTGCTTAGTCATAATGGTGTATCATTGTGTGCCAACAATTGCAATTATTCATATGCATCATAACACAATACAAATAATGCATTCACATGTTTATTATAACAATACTGCACTAGAACACAACCTCAATAGGCCTGCATGTAGCTCAACCATAAGCCACAATATAATATGGTTCACCTCTCGAACCGTCTCATGCATTTTAATAAGCATTTCACATTATGTGGTATATCATGCTTACAAGCCGCATACCATAACAACATGTTGTACATGATTATCATAATCACATATAATTCACATCATGATACACATAATATACCTGGTTTAAATCTGGAACCATCACATGCATTGCAATTCAACACATCACATGCAAACAAGCCAAAACAGTTTATATGCAAAACTGTAAAAACAAAATTTTCCTTGTCAATGTAAATTTTGTCATGCATTACGCCGAATGAAATAAATTTTGAGATTTTTATTGTAGATTCATATATATGTTAGTTGTCTATAGGAAGAAACCATGTCCTTAACTCATTTCGGATTAGAAAAAAAAATTCAGAAACTACTGATTGTTTTTTGTTCACAAAACAATCCTATTTGGTTTAACCTTTTCAAAGAAACATCAGTCATGCATTACACAAAATGAAATAAATTCAAATATTTTTATTGAGGGTGACTTGATGTGACTTACACAAGTCTCTAAAAACCTTGAGTTAAAACTCATTTTCTGCAGATAACTGAAATCCATGCAATATAGGTTATTTATGTTATTTAATAGACTATTCTCTAGAAATTACAAGTTCTAAACCGAACTTTCAAGATTTTTAATTTTGAAACCTTAAAGGATCAGACCACAAGATTTTTATCGTGTATTCTTCAATATATAAGCTCACACACATAAAAATATCATCCACAAATCTAGAATATATTGAGAGCTATGATTTTTACAAAAATGTATAACCTACACACATTTCCTATCAGAAGAGAAATTTTATGTCGACTTGCAAATATTGTATCTCTCAACCAGGAACTCACTTGAGATCAAACTTTTTTTGAGATTGCTTCCATATGTCTGAAATATCTCAAGGATTTTTTAGGATTTATGGGTTCACCATTTTGGAAAACCAGATTTTTCTTTACGACTGGTCAAAATAAATAAACATGACAAAATATAGTTTTTAAGAAAACACATCAAGAACTTTATATTTTTCATAAAAAATGCCACATGTATCCAACGATTTTGATTTATCATCGAAGCATGCTGTAAACATTCGATTTAGTCTATAACATAAATTTAAACTTGAATCTGAATCATTTTTCACCAAAACATGAGTTAAATCGCTCCTACGAATTAAAATAAATATTATAAAAGTGAAATAGGGTTCTAAATATTAATTCAACCTAAATCAAACCGTAGAAGCATGATTCCATGTTTAATCGACCTATTCTAAATTCTAAACTTGCTAAACATTGTAAAATCTCGTACCTTGTTATGAATATAATTGAATGAAACACCGCAATGTGAATGAAAATCAAAACGCCATGAAGAACTTCCGAAACACCGAAAAAGGTCTAAAATCTTTTCACTGAAGCAAGGTTGTTATCTAAGGCCAAGGTTTAGACCTTGTATCAGACCAAATCATAAAAAAAAAATGTGATCAGCCCCTACGATTGGTCATAAAAAAAAATACAAAACTTACTTAGGCTTTGGCCGGTCTTCTTTTTCCTAGCTCTCCTTCTCTCCCAACATGTTTCTTTTTCCCTCTTCTCTTTATTTCTTCTAACAAAAACATGAATAGGGGATTCTTAGGAGGCTAGACCTCAACTTAAATAGTGGAGGTTAGGTCTACCTAACCTTAATCCTCTAAGGATTCCAGTAGGAGACACCCCACCCTTGGGACTCTAGATTTCCTACTTGTGAACCACTTTATCCTAAGTGGATTCACTAGGGAGGTCCCACCTTGGTTTCCAAAGTGGATTCTTTTCTAAAAAATCCCCTCTAGAAAGTTTTCTATGTGGCCTCTAAGTGAAATCAAAAGTCAACAAGGTCCACTACTTTCCTAATTACAATCCTACTTAATTACCAAAACAATTAAGGCGCTCTCACCCTTGTACTATGTGGTGTCCCACTTTTCTAGAGAGATCCCCCCTAGGGGACGTCCACCTTTTCTTTCTCTAGAAGACTACAAGGAAGGTTGAAAAGTCAACCTAATCCTAATTAGGGTTTCTAATTAGTTTCTTTAAAATTTTAAATATTATTTTTTATGGATAATAGGCTCCTGCATGGATTATGTATTCCATCTAAAAGGTTCATGATCCAATATAAGATCCACTCATATGATTCAACGTGGCATACTAACCCATTTAATTAATTAAACACTATTAATTAATTAAATTAAATTAAATTAAATTAAATTCTGAATTTTAAAAAATGCTAAGCATTATAAACATAATGGTTCCTTCACTAGTTGTTGTATTCTTATCATAACCAATTATCTGAATTTAGTGGTTCCAAATTCCGACCTTGGTATCCCTAAAATGCCTCTAACTTGGATAGTTATGTAAAGGGCCTTTGTGTGGTGAAAAACTGGCTTGGGATTATTTTCTTTAAAGAATGTGAGAGGTAGGTTAGTCATGACTTGAGAAACTAAGGTAGACAGGTTCTCATGTTTAATGGATCTTGGGACTTTTATTTTGGTTCAATGGATCTTGGGACTTTTATTTTGTGGAGAATATCATTGAGTGACTTCTTATGCTCTAGAGAAGATTTTATCAAGTTTAAAATAGATATATGGGCAAAGTCATAAAGAGCTTGGTTTCAATGTCATACCCCTTATTTTTACCAAAGTTTGATTTCAACAATAAAGCTAGATTGTCTTTTTGAGGTGGGGGATTCAGGCAAGGTGGTGGAGGAACTCCCTTATAAAGATTCTCAGGTTGATAAATCATCCTTGATCGGGTTACATTTTTCACTCTCTTTAGATTTGTTTTATGGGATACCTGTGAGAGAATTTTGGTAATCGGCTTTTGAGAGTCATTTAGTGGAGGCCCCCTAGTAATTTTCCTGACATCATGGTCTAGGTAAGTGTTATTTATTTTAGATCATGACTCCCTGTTGGACTTTTTGTTTGGCCTGGACCCAGTTCTATGACTAGAATTTGGGTCCATCTTGGGATAACTCTCACCCTGTCTTCTAGATCCACTAGAACTTTTGGAATAATTTTCATATTGTTTAAATAGGCACTTGGGGATGACATGACTTGGGTTCTGATTCTTCCTTTTAAGGTCACTTCTCCTTTTGAGTCCAAACTTTCCCTTATTTTATTTGATCCATATGATTCTTCTTGATTTTGTTGTTGACTTTGTTGTTGACTGGCTAGGTAAGTTTGGACTTGGAGAGGGTAGTGGTGTATTGAAAGGATATGTGGATGGAGATGGTGAATCATAGCATTCCCCCAAAAATAAGTTTTTTTATGGAAAAACTTTGTTCTTCTTTGAAGGGGTTATTGAAATGGTTTCTTCAAGAATAATAGAGAAAATTGAGATAGGTGAGAAGGATTGTTCAAGTGAGGATGAGACCCAAATCACTTCTTGGGGTTTTTTAGGTTGGGGCCATTTCTCAATTTTTTCTAATGCCTCAATGTCTACTTCTTGGATTTGGTGTTTGGGGAATGGATTTTGATAAATTCCTAAGTCTTGGTTAGAAGTAGATGATTTATTTTTTCCAGTTAAGACTAGTTCTTTTTTGTCTAAATTATCTGTAACTATATTTTTCAAGATCATGTGTTCCTCTATGTCATGTCCGACTAGATGATGACATTTGCAAAACTTGGTTAGATCTCTTTCTTTCACGACCGGTGGGTTTGGGACTAGTGGAATCTTTAATACACTTGCCTAGAATAAGATGTTCATGACTTCTTCATAACTTTAGCAAATTTTTGTGAATATCTAGTTCCTGTCTCATTGATTTTTGTATTGCCTCTGTCCTGTCTGCCTGTTTTGTTCTTGTGGTTTCCGACTAGTCTGCTTTAATTGGATTTGGTTTTGTCCTTAATCCCTTTGGTCCCCTTTTGGTTTCCAGTCTTTGTTGCCATTTCTATGATAGTTATTGTTGTTGTTGTTGTTATATTTAACAACATTGACTTGATTCTTCTAATAGTCTCCTTTTTTATAACCCCTATTTATTGAACTTGACTTTATTATGATCCCCACATAAAGTCCTCTTGTTATTCTGATCTAAAATTATGGTGGGAGCATCTTTTCTGAAATAGGCTTAGACATCTTCTTGAAAACTATTCTCTATCTATGTATGAATTTTGTTGCACTGTCATCTTTCTTTTGTTTGGTCTCATATAAGTGATTGATAGTTGGTAGTGCTTCCACATTATATCAGAATCTTTCGAGGAAATCATTGGTTATTTCCTTAAATGCCTTGATCTTGTGTAGGTCTATAGTGGAGATCTTAAAATTAGGTCTTATTTTTTATTTTTGGTTGAAATTTCAGATCTTAAAATCGAAACTAGGGCACTTGGTTCACGTTTGCATAGCAAATCTTCAAATCGAGAGGTTTTATTTTATTTTTGAATTTCAGATCTTGAAATCAGAACTGGGGCACCTGGTTCATGTTTGCATTTTTCGTTTACATAATAGATCTTGAATTCAGGAGTTTTTTTTTGAGATTTCAGATCTTGAAATCAGAACTATGGCACCTGGTTCACGTTTTCATAGCAATTCTATTAGCTTACTGCATCCTGTTGAGGTGACAACATTCGAATAAACCAGGTTCCAGAGTATCTACACTTAAGCTAGTCTTGATATTATGGAAATTTAACCTTGTATTTCAATCAATGTTTTAGTGACACTATACACATTCTGTAAAGAATTCAATACTTTCAAGGGGTTGTTTATTCATGACACAAAGAAACAAATGGAATTAATACAACTTGGAGGATTATGAAAATCTTCTTATTTAAAATTAACTATTCCCACTTATTTCTAGTAAACTTATTTTCCTAATAAAAAGGTTAGCATGCTTAATTATAAAGATATGTACTTGCAAGCAATTCTTGTAACGACCTGAACCAGGGCCTCTCGAGTTTAGGTATGTGGACATTAATTTTCATAGAAAAATTAAAAAAACAATCTAAAGAACCATGCCAGAAATTTTTTTTATAACAAGATCACCATATAATTATCAATCCAATCATTCAACATCAATAACATCCATCCAAACTTCTCAAAACTAAAGGGTTCAAAGTACAAGTTCAAAATATGAAAAATGTAAGAATATAGATAAAGTACTTCCAAGTACTTCTAGATCCACCAATAGTTGAGTCTAAGTCCACGAGTCAAGTCCTCCTCACAACAACGCTTCTTGATCTTAAAGTTGTAACCAAATGGGGTTGAGTCTAAAACTCAGTAAGATTCCATTTATAGACATAAGACACGACCGTTACAATTGTAGTGAGCTTTAAGCTCCTATTTTTAGTTTAATTCTCTAACTAAGCACACATGTTTATGTCTTTATCCCCCTTTATCATTTGTCTTTCCTCATTCTCAAAGTAAACATTCTCGATGTTGTACTCTACACTAATTGACTATTCTGAAAATAGCCTCTTGAGGCATAGCAACCCATGTAGACAACTTTAGAGTCTATAGGGTTGGTCAAACATATGAACTGCTCACAACAACATAGTCCAAACCTGTCCAGACTATGGACTTCTTATCATTGTAGTTTTGCTCACCGATTATAAGCCAAAGAACTCAAAATGCCCATCGGTAGCTAGCCAAAGAGCATGAGAGGCAATACCTGCCCCCAATCTGTTCGAGAAGTTATACCTACCCCAAAGGTTTGTGGTTGATGCAATATCATATATGTGTCTAATATGAAATGTTTTTTTAACCCCTAAGGGTTACCCAGAAATTCCTCAAAAATTCTAGGCACAAACGAGATACACACCTCAAAGAAAGCCCTAGACCATGTCTTTCCTAGTAGAGATTTTTATCATTATCTGTATTGTTACCCTAGGTACATTATTCTTTTCCTTTCATTTTATACTGTTAGTGTATTGTACAATATCAAATGTATGCTCACTAACTAATGTTCAATTTGTAATTACAAATACATGCCTTAGTTCTATGGATAACAATCCATCACAAGGGCACAATATCAATTCATCATGTCACGACACTTTCAATACCCTTCCCAAGGTATACGCATGACATTCTCAAAATAAATCATATTCTGAGAACCATAGAACTCTACTTTTCAATATCAAAGCTTCACATTCTATTTTCCACGACATATTACACATGTTAAAATATTAATTCTTATTTTCACAATAAGCACATTCACGATACAAATCATATCATCTGCTAACATTTACATGATGTGATCAATTACTCAAAATAAACATGTAATATGTACCACAATACCATAATCCTCATGCATCTTATTGAAAACATCAACCATATAGATTCCTAAGCATGCAATTCAGTCGATCTATTCATATACATGAAATAATTTGCATACCTATAAAATACATGGAATAACATAATATGATGCATTTACGAACAAGACCGTATCTTATTTATCTAAAAAGTTATTTGCAAATGTTCACTTACCTCGGATCACCCAAATCTCAAACTAGGAATCAACATTAGTCATTCTGCAAATCCTGATATGAAATGAGCATAAATCCTAAGAAATTACTAAAAAACCTCATTAAAGTCCTTGTTTGTGTAAAATTACAAAAATACTAATATGCCTCATTGCCAGGCTCCATTCTTAAACTCTCAAAGTTTGTCATCTTGCCCCATGCCAATGGATCATTCTCGAAGAGAGAAGTTCAGGGGTCCAAAAAATCACCTAAATCTGATACCGAAGTGAAGAGTTATGCCCGATTTACTAAATGGGTATAACAAGGACAAAATGATCTTTTCACATCTCAAGCGGGTCAAGATCTAGATAACAAGATTTTTAAGAGATTCAAATGACCTTCTTGATCTGATTCTCAAATTCTAGATCAAATCTGACCCAAATTTGAATCTTATATATCTAACCTAAAACAAGTATATATGTATTTTATTTGCACTCTTTGACCAACTAGCCCAAGTTGGCCTACAGGTAAGGAGTAGTTTCCTTCTCATGAGAGGTTGGGGGTTC
>JAHWRB010037252.1:0-10115 GCA_024653005.1 Nuphar advena subsp. advena | reverse complement strand
ATTCTTGATGCCTGGGCTCCGATGGGGCCGAAGGGGAAGATCAGGACGGAGGCGGGGAAATTGCTCACGAGAACGCTCCGTGACCGGCCGGATTTTGAGGCCGACGATCAATCCGCCATGGTTTATCTCCTCGTAACTCAGAGGGAGAAGTGGGGGGACAAGGTGTATCTGGAGAGTGCGTATTACCTTCATGGGTACTGGGGAATTCTGGTGGATCGATACGAGGAGATGATAGAGAATTACCACCCCGGGCTCGGCGACCACCGGTGGCCGCTGGTGACGCACTTTGTGGGGTGCAAGCCCTGCGGGAAGTTCGGGGACTATCCGGTGGAGCGGTGCCTGAAGCAGATGGATCGGGCGTTCAATTTCGGCGACAACCAGATCCTCCAGATCTACGGGTTCACGCACAAGAGCCTTGCGAGCCGGCGGGTGAAGAGGATCCGGAACGAGACCAGCAATCCGCTAGAGGTAAAGGACGATCTCGGACTTCTCCATCCTTCATTCAAAGCCGTCAAGGCAGCTTCATGAGGGCCACAGGAGAATTTGATCCATAATTGCAGTTTGCACACGATACAGAGATCTCATACATGTTTTTCTCTGACCTCCTTTTGAATCATCTGAATCAGTGATGTTTTCTTCCTTGTATTGCGGTTCAATTAATGGGATACTGTTGTGTTCTTTTGCTTGGCGATTGTATTCTTTTTTTCTAGCTCAGACTTGGTAATGCTCAATGAAAGTTATACTTCTGTGTAGACTGTAGAAGCTTTGTCCAACTGGTCTTTGAACTGTCTCTGTGCTGGGTATATCATTGTTTTGTATGGCAGCATATGGAATACCATGTGTTTGATTGATGCATTTTTTGTAGAGCATTTCACGTCTTATTCATTGGGTATCTGTTTAATCATTAATCTTTTATTTTCTTTCTCTAATTGGATTGACATTTTTGTTACTGTTCTTGGCATGAGAGAAGCAACGGTTTTCTTATAAATTTATAATTTGAGTTGCATTCTATTGATTTATGCAGTTTAGTGATATGTTGTATAGTGAGGGTGTGGTTAAATATATTTTTTACTTGGGGACTAAGCAATGGAGTAGGATGTGTAGTGAATTGATGTTAAGAAATAAATTGAAACTAGAAAGATTGTTCCTTTCTTATGTGGAAAGGATTCTTGAACTGCTGAGAACTCCAACTTTTCTATAACACCAAGATTAAAGTTGGCTTTTTCTAGATGAGTTCTGCACACTCTGTAAGGGCTTCAACTTTATCTTTAGCCTTTTGTGCAGTGAAATAAATGAGAATACATGCCTCCATATGTTGGCATCATGCACTTAGCTACATGATGACTCAGTTAATTGTTGGATTTTCTAGCTCTGAATGATCTTCAAGTGAAATTCTGAAACAAGTTGGTTTTTTGTAAATTGACCGAGTAAACGTAAAGCTGTTAATGAAATCAGTTTCATTCCTTGCATAAGCACCCCGTGTCATTACAATCTACATCAAAGCAGTTCTTATCTGTATATAGATAAAAGTGAGAAGGCTTTCATCTCCATCTGTTTACGAATGTTTGGCCTCTTTGAGATATGTCAATGTTACCTTCTATGTATATATTGTTCCATGTTGTATACGATCAATTTACATTCTTGTACTCGTGCAGTTCTATGCTGTAAGCTTTTCCGTCTGGCTTTTAGCTAAAATGAATATACAAAGGAATTGTCCTAAAGGTGGTCTTAGGATACACCAGCTTACAAAAGTGGGGTAGACTGGGACTTGGATTGTGCTTCATAGCGTGATTCCCTAGCTTATCAACTTTTAGGGATAACTGGAGGCATCCCAAAACCTAGATGTTGATCCTTTTCTAAGTTTTCATGGTGCTACACCGTGTTCCTGGGATCTTAATGTTAGTTTCCTGCCAGCTAAAGGTGTGCACCCTAGTTTAAGAATGAATGGTAGCTATGTTGGTGTTCTAGATTGACAACAAGCAGAATCCAACTTTTGATGAAGTTTGCCCCCTCTTCAGTGTGAACTGACATATCTTTGTATGCTTAATAAAAATTGGTTATTTCTCATGAAAACAATGAAACATAGGACGTTTGATGAGAAAACTGTCATGGTTCATGGCTTAGTTTGAGGATGAACCATCTGAGGACACGGCAGAAGATGGATTAGATATATGGTGCCACTACCTTTTTTTTTTGGTAAATAATCATGGTGCAACTACTTGGACAAAAAAAAGACTCAATTTTATCAAGGAACTGGCATGCAGCTTTCAAGAATTTTCTGTCATATCTAAGTAGTCTTTCAAGGGATTATCTTAGATCAGTAAAGTTTGGAGTTATATGCCATTGGCGATGTAGTTGCGTACTCTGAGTTCCATCTTCTAAGGGTGAGTTATAGCCAGTGGGTGTATCTCCCCGAAACTGACCTCATAGATGAATATGCTATCGCATTGCCAGCCACAGACATGTGCATGCACATGGGCACACACACGCACACACAGACATGCACACACACATAAAGGAGCTTCAAGAGTATATCATTGTATATCGCATTGCTCCAAAAAATTCCTTGCTAACCTACACAAGCAGAGATAAGCCACCTACAACATTCCAAGTTCCATTCTTCTGATATGTGGTTCTATCCATCTTCCTATGAACACTTATAATCTATTGTATTCAAAAGGAATACCTTCTTCTATCCAAGCTATAGCAAGGATTAGGACCATTTTTCTAATATGTGGTTTTTATCCATATTCCTAGGAAAAAATTCACATGCAGATGCACAGAAAAAAATCCTTAAGAATTTACTAATTATCAAAATCTCTAAAATTTTAAGGTACCTTCAGAAATTTGAGAAGACTGATTGTCAAAAGGATTTACAATGTTTCCCTTCTTAGCAGGTCCGCAAAACTTGCAAATGCCTGTCAAAATTAAGACTCCACACACACAAGCATGAATTCAAGGCAGATCTTCCTATTTTTCATGTGACAATTATAACCCATGACCAATAATATGTTCCATGCATAACTAGGTTCCTGGACAAGGACGCAATCAAAACACCTAAAGATGTGCTCCCAATGCTGATGGCTTGCTATGTAATTCTTGGAGGCTGTAGTGTTCAAAAGGTTGAAGAAGCAAAGTGCCTACTTAGAGTAATTCCATTACGGGGCTTCATGCACTGTAATGCCCCAAAATTTATAACCCGAAATACGAAGAATTATTTTTAAAAGAAATACTGAAAACACATCGGAAAACAATTATTTGTTTTTTATAGAAATTTCAGACGGGTTAAAGATATGACAACTCAATATGGTTCTAGATCTTATTTCCATATTAAACTTGGGTCCAGCTTCAACTCATGCTTCGAGTCCCACTCAGAAATCCGATATCCTCAATAACATTCATGAATTTGATTAAATTAATTAAAAAACATAATCAAATTAAATACAAGTTTGAACAGTTCATAAATTGTTTCCAAAACAATCCAAGATCAAAGAATTGATTATTGGGACCCTCCGTAGCATTCCGCCATTGCTCCAGCTTCTTACTCATTACTTGAATATTGGTAAAGTAGGGGTCAGACTTATCAAGTCTCAGTAAAAAATACACTAATAATATATGCATATATGAAACTAAGCATGCATGAAACATGCATTTCTCAGTACAACAATTATGTTATAAATCAGATATATCATAATCATCCATACTTTCATGCAACATATTATCAAACAAAAACATATTCATGTTAAAAATCATCAAACACATACTTTCAACACAACTGCAAGCATACACGTCTTCCAGAACATGAGCAATGCAACACCATATCATAATGCATTCTCTTAACCACTATAACAATTCAATCCATACAACAATATTTCCAACAATGAACAAATCCCTGATTAAGCATTTGTGATATTAGGGCATGTTTCCAATATATGTTCAACACACAATATTTGTTCAAGTATAAGGCTTTTGTTTCTCTTTTTTACAACTTTTCTATCAGGTACTCGCAGAAAAATCGCCGTAACAGAGGAAATCACATAGGGGTTTATTATGTCTTGTATTTTAATTACTCGAATGATTTACTAAAACACATCCCACTGGAAGCGGTCCATGACCAAGAGAGATCCCACCAGTGGCAAAACAACCAAGTTTTGTAACCTACAATTCTGCATAATCAGGTATATACCGCATACCCTCTCCAAAGGTAAGCCTAGGTGCAAAGTGTGCATCTCAAATAAGTTTCTTTTTTTACAAATGGGTGTGAACTCTGCATCCCATTTTTTTTTTACAAATGGGTGTGAATTATGCATCCCAAATCATTTTTCTTTTTGCAAATAGGTGCGAACTCTACATCTCAAATAATTTTTTTTTTTTATAAATAGGCATAAACTCTGCATCCAAAAGAATTTTTTTTTTACAAATGGGTTTGAACTCTGCATCCCAAATAATTTTATTTTTACAAATGAGTGCTAACTCTACAACCCGTTGATTTTCTTATTACAAATGAGTGTGAACTCTGCAACCTATTGATTGTATTTTTATAGATGGGTGCGAACTCTGCAACCCGTTGATTCCCTTTCTATAGATGGATGCGAAATCTGCAATCCATTGGTTCTCTTTTTACAAATGAATGCAAACTCTGCAACCTGTTGAATCTCTTTTAAAGATGGGTGTAAACTCTTGAACCTGTTGATTCTTTTTTTATAGATGAGTGTGAACTCTGTAACTCATTGATGTATGCATTTTCATGTCTTACAACACATCAAAACGTATTCATATGCAACATATCAAATTTGTGCTTTCATAGTAGTAAATTGGTTTCTTGAACCATAAATTTATTTATCAACATGTGCATGTATGAATTTTCTTGTCTTACAGGACTACATAACCTCATGTTGCATACAATACATCTTGTTGCACATTTAACATATCATGTTGTATATTTAAGTTATAATACGTGCGAATTTTTTAGGATTTATTTAGATTATCTATCATTTAATTGAGAATTTATGAAGTATTTGGATATGAATCTCAGTAGAGACCCAGATTGATCAACCCATGTGTTCGAGATTGGATCTAGTTGATGGACCCAATACGAAGTTGAATTATTGAGTTTGGACCTAGGGGAGGATCCAAACTCAAATGAATCCATATTGGGTTATGAGACTTTGGATTCGCTCTATATGAATCTTTGAATGATTCGGGTTGAATGAGCCAACCTAAATGGGTTTGGGTATGGTTTAGACCCATATCGAGGTTTAAATTGGACCTAGAAGGGATTTGGATTCATTTGAGACCTAAATTGATCTCTCTAAAGTAAAAAATATTTTGCATCTATTTGGGGACTCAAATGGATCTTACTAAGCAAAATGAGAGTGACAGATCCATTTGGAGACTCAAATGGATCCCACTAAAAAAATAATATTTTAGATCCATTTGAGACTCAAATGGATCCCACCAAATAAAATAAGTTTTAGATTCATTTGAAGACCCAAATGGATCCTATTAAGAAAAAATATATTTTGGATCCTTTGAGACTCAAATAGATCCCATTATAGTAAAATCAATAGTTTGGATCTATTTGAGACCCAAATGGATCTCATAATGCAAAATGAGATCATGAATTCATTTGAGACCCAGATAAATCCCACTAAGTAAAATGAGAATTTTGGATCTATTTGGTCACCCAAACGACTTTATATATAATTTGATAAGCATGAGAATGTACATAAATTTACATGCTAAAAATTTGTAAGCACATATTTGTGAATCACATTAAAGAGAATTTTATTCATGAAGATTCGTAGGTGCTCTTCTTGAAGGTCATATATTATTTATGAAAGTATCGCCATATTTGCAATCTTTGTATAATAGTGTGAAGGTTGAGGACATTCACAACACTAATATGTGAATGTCACCACATATTTGCAGGCTATCTTGAGGATCAATTGCTTAAATGAGATTTACATGATATCTCATGAATGCCTTACTATATACGTGAATCTCGTATAGTATTTGTGAAGTTCCCCAGGTTTCAGTTAGAGGAGGTGCGCAAATTTGGTTATGTGATTTTCATGAGGTCCGTAAAAAGATCGTTCAAGTGTACTTTTTAGTGAGATGTTGCGAGGTCGAGACAATGTAACAGTATATCGTGTGAACTTCAGTAGGTTCACTCGTGCAAAGAGTAAAAAGGCCTGAGAAAAGTCAAACATTTGCGATTTTGGACACCGAGCAAATTTCACAAACTCCGGGGGCATTTTAAGAAACATGTCATTTTTTTTAGGATAGTATGATCATTTTCTGATTTTTTTATCCCATGGAATTCAAATATACACAAGGAGAAACTCAATTTTGATCATGTGAATCTCTTGCATGTTGGGTCTAGGAAGAAACTTAGATGGAAATAGATATCATCATGAAGGATGGCTCCAGATTAGTTGATTTTGGTAGAGGTCAAACGTTTTGTAGAATCATCTGCCTAAGAGTTGTGGAGATAACTTTTAAAAGCTTCTCAAAGCTTATGGACTTCATTACAAATTAAAAGATGCTTACAAGTTCAAATGGGCATAACTTTGATCCTTTCCAATCTTGTCATCCATTGTGTTCAACTTGTTGTAAAAAGGGTGTAAAGGACTACTCTAGTAAAAATTGAGGTGTCTACATATAGTAATCTCAAATTTACTACATATACGCTTTAAAATGTGAGGACTATTCATCCATATCCATTTGGATCTTGTGGATCTAACTCCGCCCAGTCCAGTAGAGGTGTGGTTGGAGAAGCATCATCTAAAGGCCCTAGAAACTTGGGAGATAAGGTTTGCAGTTATGGCAAGTTTCCTAATCATCTTAGTTATGCACCTAATCTAGCTAATGAAGAGGAGAGCTTGTCTAGTCAGTCTCACAAACTTTCTAATAAAGGTGTTTCCAAAATCCATTGTAATCTTGAGATGTCAAAGAATGGGTGTAACCATTGACAAATTGAATAAAAGGGTAGAAGGCTTACCTCTATGGTTGAGATAGAGAGTAAGAGAAACAGTTGCTAGAGTGATTGAGGTTTGGATCAAATAACAGACATGATTACTAAAGACTGACCAAAATTTTAATATTTCAGAGACAAACTGAATCTCATGGAGATTAACTTTGAGGGGGCATGTGAAATGTATTGATCCATATCCATTTGAAGCTTGTGTATCCAACTCAGCCTAGGGCAACAGGAGTGATTGAAGAAGAATCTACAAGCTCATCTAGAGGCCATAGAGATTTGGGAGACAAGGTTTGCAGTTATGGCAAGTTTTCTAATCATCTTAATTATGCATCTAATGTAGGTAATGAAGTGGAGAATTTACCTTGCCGGTCCTACAAACTTTCCAATGTAGGTGTTTCCAAAATCCGTTGTAATCTTGAGAGGTCAAAGAAAGATAACTATAAATTGAATGTAGCTACTTCCCAAAATTGTGTAACCATTGACATATTTAATAAAAGGGCAGGAAACTCACCTCTATAGTTGAGATAGAGTGAGAAGGGAGGAGGTTGACAGTGGATGTAGGACAAATGCACCGAACCACTTTAAACTGTGTGCCCTAAGTGTGATTGTTTTTTTCTATTGTTTCTTTTTATGATGTTCAAATCATGGAACATATTGAATTGATTGTTTCATGCACATCTAGGTCAATTAAATAATGCAGGAATCAAGCTGCTGCCAAGAATAGGCTAGGATGGAAGAGACACCCATAGCCATATTCTAGGCTTGGTTTAAACGCCTAAACACACACACACTTTGAAAACTCATGCACAATCATGTGACATATTTTTATTTTTTGAAAGGCAAGTCGGGGTTAGGCGGACCCCTACGAGAACAACAGCCGTCCCATGTAAAATAATAAAAATAGAATAAAAATTTTAATTTAATTAAATTGTATAAATTAATAGAGGTCCATAGATGGGTCATCTCTTATGGGGCCTATTCTATGTAGCACCTTAAGGTTAAGTTTAGAAAAAAAAATAATTTGTAGACTTTAAAACAATTTTAGAGGTTAAAGTAAAAGTTTTCAAAATTGCATAATAGGCCCTCTCAAGGGTAGCCGTCCCATCCTAGATCTGGGTAGCTAAAAAATAAATAAATAAATAAATAAAAAAGGAGGAAGAAAAAAAAATTGACTAAATCAAACTTGCTTGACAAAATTTCAAAAGGAGAAAAGGAAACCCATAAAAGGGTGATGTCCATCTTATGGGGGCTATATTTCATATAATGTAGTACATTATATGAATTAATACCTAATCTAGGAAGGTTGAAAAAAATATAGTGACATATTTACATCAAAGTAAAGGTTCACTCCAAGTGGCAATGGGACTAGGGAGAACGTGTTCACCCTTCGTCCCAAGTTAACTCTCACCAGGTGTGCAGGTGCCTCGGACTGGTGGGCTTGGTAAGGGCTTGAGTGTCGGTGACCCCAGCCAGAGTTTGCCTCGGACTGGTAGGCTTCGTAAGGGTCCATTAAGTTACCCAAAGGTTTTGACAAAGAGAAAGAATGGGGCATATCAAAGTGGGTATTTATTTTGGAGTATGACATAGAAGCAATATCAATCTCGACAGAAAGCCCATTCGAGCATGTTGTTAGATCTAGGGGTGCACACGAGCCGGGCTTTGGCTAAAAAAACTCGGCTTGAACCAAGCCTAAAACCTATGTACAAACTCAGCTTGTGTTCAAGCTCGAGCCCAGCTTGGCTCGGATCATGCCAGATTGATTTATTTAAAAGAATAATTAAAACAAGTGTGTGTATAAGAGGGCAGGATTTAAACCCCAGACCACATACACAAGTGATCAAAACCCTGACCGCTTGAGTAGACCTCTAGTTGTGATTATTATTCAACAAAAAAATGTACATATCCTAAAACTAGCCACTATGTAACTTTATTACCCGAGCTTAATGGAACTTGAATGCCTGATCAAGTTTGGCTCATTTATTTACTCGGATGAGTCCGAGCTGGGTTTAAATGAGTCGAGCCCTAGTTAGATCATGTAATGTCCAACTAGCAAGAAGTGGCTTATACAATAAGATGTCTATCATAATAGCAATAACTTAAGTAAAGCACCTTGTTTACACGTGAGCCAATGCATATCGGGAGTTCATTGTACACTCAAAGAAATTGATCTTTTTTTACTGAAAGATTGATGCCCCACACAACATAGTAACTTTAACATACTAGATCTATAATGAGCTTTAAAACTAAACCCAATTAGTCGATATAAAGATAGCCACATAGAATTTCTTTGGTCCCCAAAGTAACCAAAATCATAGAAAATAATGAGTTCATTAATTATTATTATCTTCATGTGCTATCAATCTTTTACCAGGAAATCTAGTTAGGAGTAACCCAATTAAAGGGGTCTTCTTCAATATATGGTACTAGTCTCGCATTTTTTGGATATGTTCAAACCCAACTCTTATTTATGCTTGTGTAGCTAGTTTATCTTATTTTTCATATACAGCATTTATCAACCATTACTTTATCATTGATAATTGCAGTATGAGTGTCAGTCCGTGGGGTATGACCCGATCCACATGCATCGCCTAGGGCATAAGGGATATGATGACTTGATGTCACCCTCACATTTCTCCTGCTTATCACTAGCTAGGTGTGCCAAAGGGTCGGGTTTGGTTCGAACCAAGGTGGAACCAGACTTGGACTAGATTTTTGGGTATGGTATCGGGTCCAAAAATAGGTCTAATCGGGTTTACTATAAGAAAAAACATACCCAGACCCAATAAGAATTACATGAACCAGGCCCGAACCCGATAAAAACTACATGAACCAGACTGGACCATACCCAGTAAAATCATAATTTTTGTCATTTTTACATTGAAAAATTGCAGGTCTTAATCGAAACTCAGGTCCGAGTTCGGTATAAAATTTCACAAACTATACTCGGGTCCATGTATTAATCAGGCCTTCTTATTTATCACCATACCCGGACCCTATAGGGTTTGGTTTAGGTCGGGTCCGGGTAAACCCGACCTGTTGACACCCCACTTATCACTGGCATTCTATTCAGGGTTCCAAGCTCAATGGTGGCAACTAAAAGCAAAGGTTGCAACTGTTCCCTTGCGACTTA
>JAHWRB010036831.1:0-11466 GCA_024653005.1 Nuphar advena subsp. advena | reverse complement strand
TTTTCGCATAAACTAGGTTTTTTGTGGACCTCAACCTACTTCCCTTCGGTGACTTATTCCGACAACTATTCATAGGTGGCACTTCATCACGACTGAATTATTGATGATAATTTTTTTTTTAGTAAGCACATCTTTAATGGCTGAAACAAATAGTGTTTCTCAACCAGTAGTCCCTAACTTGCTTTGTTTATATATAGGTTGCGTAGCTTGTATTATAAGAATGATTAGGAAACACCGTTTTATTAGGGAACTTACTCATCATTACAAATAAGTTATTTATTTTTTGCAATACTTTTTCAATATTCTTTATTTTGTTATTGTAGAAAATTTTGAATTTGTTTAATATAATATGGTCATTGAGAAGACTTTATCGGAGGGGTCAACACCCATAAGATCTTCTAGTGTTAGAGCACAACAACAAAAGCCAATGAAGAACTATGATGTAGGTCATCATGAATATTTATAGGCACAACTTATGGTTCACAAGTGGGTAGAGAGGGAGCCACATCAAAAGCCTAAAATCTGGGTGTTTGACATTTTTCACAAAAAAGTTGCACTCAAACAAACAAGCATAAAAAACAACTACAAATTTCAAAGTGGTCCATATCTAAGACAACATGTGGAGAAAATGTTGGTTAGTTTGTGGGCACATTTAAGGAGAGTGAAGGTGATCAATTGGCTTGCACTAAGGTTGTTGGTAACCTCAATGCCTGAATAAATAAAGACAAGAGAAAAGATAACAAGAATGACAATGAAGATAGAGATGCCAACTGTAAATACAAGGTGCTCCATCAGGGGCTAAAATCAAGTTGTAGTGATAGTAAATCATCTATGGTGTTATATATGGTTGTACCTGTAATTGTGAAAGCCATCTAAGTTAACTGCCTTCCCGTGGACGTAGGCTCGATATAGTCATACCACATAATTGTCTGCATTTTTCTTTCTTTCTTCTTCTTCTAATTGAGTTTACTCACACCTTTCTTAGGAATAATAAAAATGGATATGGCATATGATGAAATTGAAGCAAGAGTGTGCCTTACCAAAGTGATCTTGCTCGAAAAGGATAAGAATTTTGTCGTACAACTCTCTACCCTTTTTGTCACTTTCGCCCATGTTATCAGTATCAGTGTGTATCATCCCTCGGCCGATATGTATCATATCACCAGAAAATTGATATAATACTGATCTGGATCGGTTATTTTTTAATAAATGTAAAAATAGCTTAAAAATAAAGTTTTAATACTATTTTAGTGGTTTTAACACATGCCATTTGCTGATTGATACGTAATATTTTTTTAATTATCTTTTTTAGCCGATTCAGAATGATACACTTGAGTATCAGTATCGGCCAATACACCTGAATCGTTGGCCAAACTATACAAGTCCGATTCCGAAACTGACAACATTGGTTTCACCTCGTCCAATGTGCTTCCTTGGAAGATCTGTTGTGTAGCTTTAACCCCAAATTATTCATTGGAAGGTGGTTGTGTTCGCACCCGAAAATGATGGAAGCCGGAATCTCAAACCTGCATGCCATTGTCATTGAATACAAAAACCTTGGTTCTATTTGGATCATATAATAGTTTTCTAACATTAGATCCAAGCCAAAATTTGAATCCAATTGTTATGTCCAAAGACAATGAATAGGATTATAGCTACATATAATCCTATATCCAGTTTGATACCAAAACACCATGGGTCTAAGGGGCAGGATGTCTCTTTAATGTGAGCATACTTAGCTGGTTCAGCCTAGGTACCGGGCAAGCATAGTGCAGTCCATATGTGTCAGGCTAAAAATAAAATGTAATTTTAAATTTATTTAATAGTTTAATTTGTCTACTTTTTTTCCAATCAAGGTCGTACATATATTATTAACCAATATTGCATCAATGCAAAATGCATTCGAGCAACTCATCTGAGAAAAATACATAGTAGCAAAAGTGAAACTACATATAAAATCTAAAACTCAGGTCATGAACAGGGCTCTGCAGTTTCTACAGAAGAATGATATCTTTGAAACTAAGAAAGAAGAGAAAGGAGACTTTGTTCGAAAGCCGACCTAATATATACACAAGCCAGCACCAAAACTGAGGCTTGATTTCCATGTGCGTTTTGGCAAACAATAAATAACTTTACCAAATTAATTGATTATCTATTAACTACCACCCTCCTCAAACTTGTCACATGGGTACGAACGGATCGGCACAACAATTTGAAAAAAAATAAAGGTATGGAAACAAAAGATATATATATATATATATATATATATATAGTAACCCGTCGATGTTACGGTGGATGAGCGTGCGTTTCTGATGGCACGTGCTAGTTCTGAGTAAAATTACCTTTAGCAAGTGGTCAGTGACCTCTGCTAAATGTCATTTTTTCCGTCCAAGGAATTAGAGGTGGTCAAAGGACAGACACTAATTCTTTTTTCTTTTTTCTTTTCACCACATCCATGAGCTCGTTCGAAGAAAACCGGTTCGACGTTACCGGTTTTCCTATATAGTTTGGGTTTAGATCAAGTGTGAATTTATATTAGTATCCACACTTAATTCAGACCCATTTTTTTGGTGGGTGGGTGACTTTGGCCCAGAGGGCACACCCTCCTCTTTATCTGGCAGAATGAAAGGGCGAAAAGAATAATAAGAAAAAGAGAAGGATAAGAAGGTCTAACCCTAACCGGTATGCCCATCTCTGTCAGGCAGATTGGAAGGAGAAGAAGAAGAGGAGAAGGTCCAACAGTATGCTCTCTCTCTCTTTCTTCCTCTTCCCCCTCCGTTTTCTTCTTCCTCTCTGCCTTTCTCCGGAGGTCAAATAAAAAAAAGTTTGTGTTAAGTCCAACCCTTAGACCCGACCCTATCTGGACCAGCATGGATTCTGCGTTCGGTATCTGTACCCATGTATGGCTACCAAGTAGCCGTGTCTATGTGACAGCCTAGAACACAGACATAGGGACATGATTGACCCTAAAATCAAACCCAACTCCTTTGCTTCTGCTTGTGCAAAATCAGGATATTTCAGGAATTAGTTGAAGGGAAACTCACGACTTATCACAGCAGACTGCTGTCCAGGGCTTGCTTTCCTAGTTGTAACCCAACAAATCAGAGAATCATTTTTCTTATTTCCAATTAATTTAAGTTAATTTGATTATGATTCAAATTCATACAAACTAAGGCGACAGACTGCCAAAAAAAAAGAAAAAAAAGGAGAGAAGAACCCTACATTGCCACCAAAATTGGTGGGATGTAGGTCTTTAAGTGTTTGGATGCATAGTTACACGCAGATACAACTTCAAATTTGCATCTGATATCATGACTGAATTAATCTTTAACTGGGCACAGTTACATGTTGTCAACATATCTAAAGGGGATTAAGAACAGTATAAGCTTTATTAGCAATATGTTGCAAGTCTATTGTTTAAATGGACCACAACCAATACATCCATATCTAGTATTTAAATGGATCACAAGCAAAGCAACTTTCTCCTCTCATAAGATTGCTGATTGCCATGCAATATCAGTTATGGATATTTCCAATAGTGAATTCTTTGGGGAAGATGAGCCTCAGCCACTGCATGCCCTGATATAAGCCCCATTGTCTCTTATGTTCATCCTCCACTTGAATCACCCATTCCTCACTCTTCTCCACCTTAACCACCAGTCTCCAATGGATTCTAAATACGTCAGACTCTTTTTCATAATCGATAAACTCTATAGCCCGTGATTCTTGAGCAAGTTCTGAATACCCTCTCATGGCCGATATATAACGCTCACCTTTATCTTCCTCATCACCGTTTCCCATAACATGTAATTTTTTCAAACTTCTCATCCTTCCCAAGGGCAGAATTCTCAGCTCCATGCATCCCTTTATGCTCAAAGTTGTAAGCTTCTCCAGAGACCCTATAGAATCAGGGAGCTCTTCAATGCTAGTTTCAGATAAGTCAAGCTTAGCTATATCTTTCATATTGCCAATGGAATCAGGCAATCTTCTTAATGACTTGCAACCCCTCAAGTCTAACTCATCAAGATTGGTGATGCACCCAAATTGATCTGGGAGGCCTTTCAACTTCTTGCATCTTGATAACTGCAGAACCTTTAGGTTTTCAAGAGATCCAATTGAGCTAGGAAGCTCTTCAATCCCGCTGTTAGAGAGGTCAAGCTCCATTAGACCCTTTAGATTCCCAATAGAATCAGGCAATGTTTTTAGTGATTGACAGCACCATAAGCGCAGTATCTCAAGATTGGTCATCCTACCGATTTGTTCCGGAAGGTCCCTCAGCTTTTTGCAACAAAATAATGACAATTCCTTCAACTTTTGAAGAGATCCGATTGAATCTGGAAGCCTTTCAATGCCAGTGTGATCGAGGTCAATCTCAACCAGGCTTTCCATACTGCCAAATGAGTCAGGTAATGTTACTAATGAAGAGCAGTACAACAGATCCAACTTCTCAAGTTTGGACAAGCGCCCGATTTGATTAGGTAGACATCTCAAATCCTTGCACTCAGACAGCTTCAATTCTGTTAGATTCTCAAGGTATCCTATGGATTCAGGAAGATGTTCAATTGCAGTTTGAGGGAGATCAAGCTTGACCAGATTTTTCAGATTTCCAATGGAATCAGGCAATGCTCGTAAGGACTCACATCGATCTAGGTCTAGCTTCTCAAGTTTGGTTAGATTTCCAAACGAATCTGGCAGGTCTCGAATCTCAGTACACATGGTTAATAATAATTCCTTCAAATTTTCAAGAGATCCAATGCAACGAGGAATATGTTTAATGCCTGTTTGGGACAGATCAAGCCTGGTTAGGTTCTCCAAATTGCAAATAGAATCAGGAATTATACTTAAGGATTCACACTCCCCCAAGTCAAGTTTAACAACTCTACTCATGCTCCCAATTGCATCTGGAAGACTTCTCAAATTTTTACACTGCAACAATGACAATTCCTCCAACTTCTCAAGAACTCCTATAGAACAAGGAAGCTCTTCAATGCCACTTTCAGATAGGTGAAGCACACTCAAGTTTCTCAGTTTACCAATGGAATTAGGCAGTGCACTTAATGACTCACATTTTCTCAAGTCCAACTCCTCAAGCATTGTCAATTGCCCAATCTTATCTGGTAAGCTTCTTAACTCCATACAACTATCTAATGTCAGCTTCTTCAGCTTCCCAAGGTATTCTATGGAATTTGGGATTCCTTCAATCAAAGTGTCAGAGAGTTCAAGCTCAATAAGATTTTTCATATTGCCAATAGAGTCAGGCAATGTTCTCAATGAACTACATCCACCCAAGTTCAATATCTCAAGCTTTGTCAAGTTTCCAATTGAGTCTGGCAGCTCTTTCATGTATCCACACCCATGCAAAGAAAGTCGGCGAAGGTTCATCATGAGGCCTATAGAACTTGGCAACCATTTAATCCCTAGCCGCTTAAGTTGTAGTTCCCTCATAGTTGCCATAGAGCCTAAATTTTCTGACAGATCACAGAAGCCATCACACCTTGAGAGTCTGAATGTTTTAAGAGAACTCAAAAGACAGAAGTTTTTGGGCAACTCCTTTAGCCTACTGCATGAAGTCATGTCTAAGAGAACCAGTTTCTTAAGATTCCCAATGGAATCATGCACCGCAACTAATTTTATGCACTGCTTGAGATTTAATTTCTCCAGCATTGGTAAACTAGAGAAATTAGGAGTGCTTTCAAGGTATACACAAGATTGAAGATCAAGAACCCTCAGTTTGCCAAAGATCTGCAGATAAAAATATTTTTCTTAAAAATAGAATTAATGTTACAAGCCTACAAGAAAGTAAAGGTAATAAAATATCAGAATTACCTTATTTTTCAAATACCAACTCTCATTCCACAGTTGGACCATCATGCTCCCATGCAGGTCAAGGACTCCAAGTTTCTCCAAATTGAAATCACCTGGTAATGATTGCGATGGATATCCATGCCATTCTAGCCATCTCACTTGTGAAGGCATATGTCCAAAATCTCCTCCAAAATTTGCAAAATTAGCTTGAAGCAACCTTAGATTGGACAAATTGGCAAAAGATTCAACACTCAAATCTCTCCTTGAATGTAAATCATATGAGCTGACACAAATTCCTTCAAGAATTCCAGTTCCCTAGTTATCAAAATCATGTTAGCAATTGAATCAATGCAAATGGAACAAGAGGCTAAAGAAATCATGTCATTAGTTATTACCTTGTTACTGTTCAAGACGTCAAGAGCTTCTTCAGGAACCCATAGCCTGCTATGCTTGCTCGGTTCATCAGGGTAGTTTTCTCGAACAATACCTTTCCCCATGTCTCGAAGTTGGTCATGCATTTGCAGCCTGTTTTTCTCATCAATCTTGATGAGTGATCTATGCTGAAGAACCGTGACTGCTAGACTTGATGAGAAGTCACAACTCTTCAATATATCAATTGCACGATCTTTAGTCATGTCAATAAAAAAACAAGCAATATCAAGAAATATTTTCTTTTCTTCTTCATCAAGGCTTTCATAACTTATTTTTAGTCTTCGCTGAATATCATCAAATGGAATGTGCTTTAACCTCTCCAACATATCTTCCCATTCTTTTACATGTTTCTTATCAAACAAAAATGAGCCAAAGACCTCAAGTGCCAAGGGAAGTCCCCCAGTAGTTGATACAATTTTATTGGAGAGCTCTACATAGTCATTTGCTGGTTGATTCCTTCCAAATGCATGATAACTAAAAAGTTCAAGTGATTCAACATGATTTAATTCACTAGGCTGGTAGATTTCGTTCTTGTTCACTTTGTGTACATTTAGCACATGTTCGTACCTGGTTGTAATAATGATCCTACTTCCAGCACAAAACCAATCTCGTGATCCAGCCAATGCATCAAGTTGAACTTTATTATCAACATCATCCAGAACTATGAGAACACGCTTAATATGAAACCTACTCTTGATGATGGTTATACCTCGACTAGTGTCATTTATTTGAACATTCTTAAACCTTAAAACCTCAGAAATAAGTTTCTCTTGCAATGAGACCAATCCCTTATTTTGCTTTGATGTCTCTCTAATGTTTGGAATGAAGCAGCTGGCATCAAAGCTTTTAAAAATTCGGTTGTAAACAACCTTTGCTATTGTTGTCTTCCCGATCCCTCCCATGCCATGAATTCCGATCATTCTGACATCTTTCCCTTGAACATATAATAACTTCATTATCTCTTCCACGCGTGACTCAATTCCAACAAGGTTTTGAACAACATCCATTGTAGCATTTCTCACTGCACTCAAAACCCTCTTAACAATCAATTGGATCAACTTGGCCTTATCCCTGCTGACCAAATACAGCAATTCAATATGGAAAAAAGGATGACAGAATTACTATGTATGTCTGCGTGTGAACGTGTGCATGCATGTGCGTGTGTGTGTGTTACATTATGTCCTTACCATGCAAGATATCATGCTTAATGTGATTAATATCATGAATAGTAACTTGAGCACAAATGTTGGAGTTGACAAACTTGGTCAATGGTTCAACTGTACTGCATGACATAATTGTAGAAGAATGAAGATAAGTTACTGGCAATATATTATTTGATTGTTACTTGATGCTTTCATTGCCATGTGCTTAAACTGATGCCATCCTTCATATTTTAGATAGGATTTCAATTTTTTTAACATCTTTTATTTGATTTATAAAATGTTTATACACGACTATTATAGTAGAACTATGAGCATATGTACTGTCTCAGTTCACGGCCCAAATGCACAAAGCAAGTTAAAATCTCATTTAACCTTTCTGATGGGTATGCTGGAAAAGAAATTTTTGTTTATGAGGTTCTTCATTGAGAATTTCATATGGGTGTGAGACACAATGTTCACCAAAGCATTCTTGATTGCGGTTGGAAGATGTTTTGAGGTTGCACAAAGTCCAAGCCCATCTACTTTTACATCTTTAAAATTCACTGAAATAAAGGTTGAGAGAAAGAAAAGTAAAAAACAAAGGGTTTTCTTTTAAGTTAAGATAAAAAGTTGTTTATTTTTAGTTTTTTTTTCAAATCTCCAACAAAGAATCATGCCATGGCTTTTTCATGAGAATGATCAAACTAAATGTATTTTTATTTTGATCTATTAGTACATTTTTCTTAATGTTTTTTCTTAGTGTCATTATCATATTGTCTCTAACATGGCTTATTTTATCTTGAGGCATTTTTATGCATTCAGGTGTTCCTAATATTCTACATAACAACCTATAATATTAGCAGCTGCAACAAGTTCAATGTTAGTTGACTCATAATGTTGATACTAAGTTTAAGAACACAGATTACGACTGTGTTAAGCATATTACAAGCCCACAATTATAGGACCATGTTTATGGATATATAAAACATGATTAATACTCTATTTGAGTAAATACTGTTGCAGTCACTAGTGGCTGTCATTCTGCAAGAAATTAAACTACACAAAACTGTAATTCACTAAATAGAATAAAGAAGCAAATCATGCAAAAATTTTACGTAGCATTATAAATTTTCAAAAATAAATCACATAAAAAGAAAAAAAAATCAGCAAATGCAAAAGGCATATAACGGACAAGAGTTTATTATTGTTTGTACTATTTTCATTTACTACTCGCTATTTATGTATGTTTTATAAGTAAACCAATAATTTTGCATCTTAAAATTTATAAATTTTAATTGTGTGCTGAAAAACGCATTGAGGCTTACACCTTGTTTATATTTTATATCAACACCTCATTGTGCCTTACGCCTTTGAAAAGCATGGATAGACAACACCCACGCCCTTAGGATCTGAAGTCCCCTCCCTTTGATGGGGTCATGTGCTTTTAGCATGCTTGTATACTTTTCATTGACTTTGCAGTAAAGGCATAGATCCAACTAGGTCAGGCACACTTTATCAATGCTCGCTCTTTTACCCTCATGTACCATAGCCTTAAATGAAATTCATCTGAGAGTGGAAACAAAGCTGAAAATTGGTCTGAGCCCATTTACAAACTGTTCTAGGCGTGGTTCTGTGTTCTGGTAGAACACTTATAAAGTGCTCGGCGAGGGGTAGTACGCCCCCTTCTTTCTCATCCTAGTAGGGCAGAACAATTGCATAAGTGTTCTGCCCAGAGCAATGGATCTGCATCCCTGAGAATACCTAGGACAAGCACACCCTTGATCGTAGCGAAGAATGGGATATAAGTGATCTTCTTACATGGAGATGCCACTATATAGCATGATCCTCTTACATAAGGTTTTCGCAATAGGAGTTGATAGAGTTGTGGCTTTGATGCTATTAATTCATGATGATGGATGGTATCAATCTTTGTCACAAATAATGAAAATCTTGCAATATCTTATCAGAGGAAATTCACAAGCTACGAAAAAACTTACATAATATAGCAATGTTTTGAAAATGTCATCTACAAACCGCGATGTCATCAACATTTTATTGTGATATCCTGGTGGTTTTCCTTATTTCTAGTTTTTAATATTTTTTAGGGAAAGGCAATATTTCTAGTTTTAATATGTTTATGTTTTTATTTTATCTTTCTTGTAGTTTTATATTACCAACAAAAATTTGAAAAATTGTGATTTTATTGCGATATAAGAATGAAAAAATGTTGAAAAAATATGATATCTAAATATCACCTATTTTTTTTTTAAATATTGTGAATTTTATTTGGATATTAGCAATTTTTGGATTTTTTTGTTTTATACTTTTAATATATTTTCATAAACTTTACATATGCCAATGTTTTTATATTTCTCCCAAAAGTAACTTTTCCCATTTATCACAAGATTTTCCATAATGGAGAAAATCCTAATATCGAGATTTGTGAAATTGTATAAGATGAGATTTTCCAATATTTTTTGGAAAGCAAACTCTTAAGAAAATTTTCTAGCCTCCCCTCAACAAAACCTAGCCCAAACAAAAGTTGGTCCTTGACCTCTGCAAGAACTACGGGACATTTGAATACCACGCGTCTCTGGGTGTGATCCGTTGGCATTTTCATCAAGGTTAGATTTGGCATGTGGCCTACAATAGATTTGAGATCCTCAGCTGGCCGATGGGTAGGATTCAGATAAAAAATCTGAGGATTTGAGATCCTTGGATCTCAGGAACGTAAATTCTGAGAGAGAGAGAGAGAGCGAGAGAGAGAGAGAGAGAGAGAGATTACCCATCTGCAGCAACGTCGGTGAGGACATACCCAGCGATCTCACCAACCTCTGCCAGCGCCTCCCGCCACTCCTCCACCGTCTTCTCTTCCACATGGAGCTGGTGGTCTCGGAACGCTGCTTCAAAGGGTCCCGTCTGACGGCGAACGTCCGAAGGGTCGACGCCATAGAAGACGGGGAGGATGGTCTTCCTGTCGCGCGCTACAAACTTGGTCAGCCCCATAAAGCACCGTCTGGAGTTGGCGTAGTTGCTGCACAAGATGGGTATGCAAATGCCCGAACCCTCGACAGCTCTTCCCACAATCTCATCCTCACCTTCTGATCTCTCCTTATCAATGAACACACGGATGCCTCTCTCATGAAGTGCATCAAATAGCTGGTCTGTGAAACCTTTGCAACCATCGTCTCCATCACCGAAACTTAACAACACATCGACCTCCTCCCCAGAGAAAGAGGGAGAGAAGGAAGAAGAAGAAGAAGCCATAGACAGTAAAGATGAGACGGAGACTCAGCAGAAAGAACAACTAATGTGCAGTGCCAGAGCTTCTGCTTCTAGTCAAAATCTATAAAAAAACAACGCCACGTTGCATGGTTCAATGAATGGGGGAGTACCGATGCCATGTGAGTTCAATAATTGAGAGAGGTTATAAATGGATTGGGACCCACGACTGTGGACTTAGACAATACAAGTTTTATAAAAAATCTCACAAAAAAAGATCGTACGACAAATTTGATGCCATACAATTTACTAAATCGGTTAAATGGATAATTTGGCTCTTCTCAATTTTTTAATTTTATTGGATGCTTTTACCTCTCGCATATGCTAATTTTTCATTTTTGCAGGTCACAGTACTAAAAATTAATAGACTAGCAAAACTCATCTACAAAATAGCAACTGATAGTGTGATATTCAAAAAATTATTGTGAAAATCTTTTATCTTGTCAAATTCTCAAACAACATAGCATGAAGTATTGCAAAATTACTAAAAACTTGCAAAAGTCCTATATTACAAAATTATCAAAAAGTATCACAATGGTATTATAATTTTTTTTTCTTATAAAAATTTTATCTATATAAATGACGTTTTGTTTCTTAAACCCCTTATTTGTATGCGAATGTCCTATTTTTGCAACTCTAGGGTTCTTTTGGTCTCTAATCGGTGGTCCTCAATCCTTTTGGTGATCTTTCAACAATATTTCGATAATATTTAGGCTTTGCAAAAATCTCTCATCGGTGGCAGTATAAAAACATCAGTGGTGAGAATATCGGTGACACTTCATCGACGGTGAGTTTTTCAATAAAA
>JAHWRB010036600.1:0-13245 GCA_024653005.1 Nuphar advena subsp. advena | reverse complement strand
AATCAAACTCTATCAAGAATAAACAATTTTATAAATTTTCCTTCAAACTTTTCTTCAATTCTATAATTACCTAAATTTTGTTGCTACTATTTGTGTCCTTGTTAGGCCAATAATGAGATGGTTTGATTAGAATTGTTTCATCTTCACCAAGGAAAACAAGTGTTGTGGTAAGCTATTGGGTTTATAATGTTATACCTTAGCTTGTTAATATTTTAGGCACTTGAATAAATCTATGGTCATATTCTTTCATCTTCACCAAGGAACATACAATTGTTGTGGTAAGCCATTGGGTTTCTAATGTTCTACCTTAGCTTGTTAATATGTCATGCACTTGAATTCAAACTAAGCAATTTTCTTCTTTATATTATTCCACTAGAACATACTTCATAATTTCATATATGTTTTAGTACTATTTGGGTGCATAGTACATTGAGTTCGATAGACTTTATCTGATATTTCTTTCTTTATATTTGCATCATTTCAAATACAAAGTTATTCTTTATATATCAGCATGCCATCTCATAAACATTCAAGTTTAGTTTAAATTGTTTTCAACTTCGTCCTTTAAAAGTTCTAAACATGGATCTTCTTTATATACATTTCTAATTCTTAGATGACTATTGGTTGGACTTTCAAATTTGTTAAGATATAGGCCACTACTTCAATGACTTTTTTTCAGCACATGCGACTACATTGGCTTTACCTAGACTACATCAAATTACACAAAATGTAATCCTTTAAACGTCTCATCTATCACCTCTATCGTATGTTCAACACTTTTTATGAAAACATATACTTTTGGTTTTTGTGATCCGTATACATCTCAATTTTTTTTCTTTAAAAACCGGTGTCTATAAAATTTCAAGGCAAAAACTATCAATGTCAATTCTAAGTCATGTGTTGGGTAGTTTCTTTCATAGTATTTTAGTTGCCTTGATGCATATGCAATTACTCTTTTGATTTTCATTAAAACACATCATAAACCTTTGCATGAAACATCACCATAATTTTAAATTCTCTAATTTTAGTCAATATAGTCAAAATAGATGTTGTAGTTAATTGAGCCCTCAAAACTTTGTTCACAATCTTTATATCCATACAAATTTCATATTCTCTCTTTTTTTTTTGCTAACTATGTCTTGCGGCATGAGATAATTTTTCATATAAATATTCTATGATGGCCTACTATTCATAGGAAGCTTCTAACTTAAGTTACCTTGCTTGGTCTTTCTTGATTTAACTATAGCCTCTATTTTTGAAGGATCAACTAATATATGATCTTTATAAATCACAATCTAAGAATATTACTTGTTTTAACCAAAATGTATATAAGTCTTAAATGTTCTTTATATTTCTCTTATCATTGAGAATAAACAATGATGCTATAGATAAATACAATAAAAAATTGTATCTAAGTATGGCTTGAAAACCTTTTTCATAAAAAATGTTGTAAGTGTATTAATCAGTTCAAATGGCATAACTAAAAATTCATAATGGCCATACTTGGTATGTAATGTTGTTTTAGGAACACTCACTTTTAATGTTGAGTTAATAATACCCAAATCTCACATCTCAATCTTTGAAAATGCCCGTGAACATTGTAATTAGTGAAAATTTATAAATTCTTGGTAGGGATACTTATTCTCTATACCTACCTTATGATACTTATTCTGTATAATTACATTGTTCAAGTGTTAATACTCATCACAATTCTTAAAATCTCTCTCTTTTCACAAATAAAACTAGAGCACCTAATGGTGATATTCCAAAATATAAAATCCTTTGTCTAATAACTCATGTAATTGATTTTAAAGTTGAGTTTTGTACAAATTATATGGTTAGAGGATTTAAATGTTAAGGTGCTATTTTATTTTTATAGAAAGCATTCATCCTATATATAAATGAGAATCAATTTACTACTAGGATTACATAAAAGTATTCATGTTGAAAGATACAAGTCTAATAGTATAATAGTTTTTTCTTTATTTTTTTTATTAATATGCTCAATCTACCACTTCCATGTGAGTCTTCTAGTTTTAGAGTTGATAATCTTACTCCTAAGACCTAGTCATAAGCTTCACTCATATCGTCTTACTTTTTTGTTTCATCCATGATGATGTAAATAGCATATCTATTTAATTCAACAAATTTTTGCATCATATAGGTTACAAAAGTATTTTCTTGTACAAGTTCTAGGAATCTACTTCTTTATGATTTAATACACAATCTACAAAATATTTTTTATAAAATACTTCAAGAAATCTTTTCTAAGTGTAATGTTTCTTGTTTTAGAGTACACTTTATCACTTTCCATCAATATTCTATTATCTTTCTAACCTAAATATAGTTACACAACCTTATGCTCATCATCAACTCCAATACAACAATGATCATTATTCATCTTATTGCTTCCAATAGATCAAGAACTCCAAGAGAAAATGGCGAATCCAATCTCTTAAATTTTTCAATACGATAGTTCTTATTTTCAACTTTAGTTGTCTAGGTACAAAATTATGTTATATTATTTCATGTCATAAAATTGTAACAAACTTTCCATAATATTGTAGATCCCTGCTTTGGTTTTTGAAAACAAATAACTAAAAAAGAGGGTTTTTCATAAAAAATATTATTATTTTTTAAAAATAGATCCAAATACTTGGATCTGATCTTGAGATGTGGGAGATGTTCTTCAAGATCTTGTGTCTATTCTCATTTGTTGAGCAGGGATCAACCAGACTAGAAACTTTGAGGCAACGACATTGCGAAAGTATATACCTCAGGTGCAAACCTATGAAAAAGAT
Organism: Nuphar advena subsp. advena; assembly: GCA_024653005.1. NCBI lineage: Eukaryota > Viridiplantae > Streptophyta > Magnoliopsida > Nymphaeales > Nymphaeaceae > Nuphar > Nuphar advena. The sequence goes on along the minus strand of JAHWRB010036600.1, from coordinate 10,444 downwards.
GAGTTTCATGGTAGGGACCACAAAAACACAAAAAAGAACATAAAAAACACCGAAAGGTACTAATGCTAGAATAATCTAAACTTAGGCAAACAAATAAAATAAATAAATGATACATTAAAAAGCATCAATCTCTCCTCATTGCTAGAGCATGAGCGTCACTTCAGTTTGGTTCGAGCTTTAAATGAATGTGAGATAGGAGAGATTTGGATCCTAGACTAGGCTTAACATGAGTTAGAATTAGAACATAGCCTAGGTCGGATAGGCTAAGTTCTGCAGAGATTTTGACAGAGTAAGGGTGCTAGGGGAGACAAAATCCAGATCTTTCCCCCTATTTATAGTTTTTCTAATGGATCTAGATATATTTTTTTACAGAATTGAGATCCATAAGGATGGATGATTCTTATTGGGTTGATTTGAATAAAGGGATAGGATTCATCCAAGGTGTGTTTCTTGAATAAAAGCTATATTTTTTAAAATAGGGTTTGAAAAAAAAGGCATTCTAATTTATTTTTGAAAGGTAAGTGGCATAGATGAGGGTTGAATGCGCTTTCTGAAAAGAACGCTCAGAATCTGCTAACTACAAATGATTTTGTAGTTAGAAAATATGGTTGACAATAATTTCTGTGTTAACGATAAATGAATGTGTCATTAACCCATCTAGTGATGACAAACTACGAAAAATGACAGATTTTGATGACAATTTATGAGAAGTGGCAACCATTAATGACAATTGAGTATGTCGTTAAGGGATGCTGATGTTATGACTTGAAAGATGGGGGATGCTAGCAATAATTCAAGGTATGATAATGATAATTTAAAGTGAGGTGACGAAAATTCAAAATGTGACAATGATAATTGAATGTGTTGTTAACACCTTAAAACTTGTTTTCGTCATAACTTTTTATTTCGATATTGGTTTGACACAATTTTTGGCTTGTTGGAAAGCTAGAAACATTCTCTTTAACTTTATTTTGGTCAAAAATCTTAAAGAAGTCATTTTGAATGTAAAAAATCAAATTGAAGTCAAATCTTATGGTAAAATTTAGGGATTTTGACATAGAAAATATTTTGGTCCAAAATGGGATGTCTATAGAATGTCTCTCTTTGTTGTTGAGTGTGCAAAGCTTAGTTGATAACAAAAAAAGTAGACATTGGCTTTGATAAGAGAGAAATGGTGGCTCTGACAAAATATTTTTGAAAATAAAGATTTTGATAAGGACAGAGATATATGACTTGATGGTACAAGATAAGAGCTAAATGCATATATGTAGCTTAATATGAGGGTCTCTCTGTGATGCCTATCATATAGGTAGAGAGGTCTAGCCAAACGAGGTTGGTCTGTAGACTAAGCTAGTACCTTATTTCACATGAGGGTTTTTTCTTGAGCTTAGTAAATGTAAGCAAAAAGTCTTGTTGAATGAGGTCAGACAAATAAGAAACAAGTTCCTTGTTACTTGACAACACACAAAAGGTAGTCGATGATTTTGATAAAGACAAAGACAAAGACAAAGACAAAGACAAAGATAAGCTTTTGAGGCAAAAATATCAAGAAAATGACTTGAGATATTTTTGGACTTTTTTGAAAGATAGAATGATTATGTTTCCAAAATGCATTCCTTAGGACCAAGGATTGGGTTTAAGATGGTTTACACACTTGTCAAATGGGTTTCAGATTCTCCATCAATACGTGGGACAAACTATGGACTTAATATCCATCTATCTACATGATGATCCTAAAATAGGATTTGGTAGGCTTTTCCTAATGGGACATTGAACAATTAAGTTTCTAAGAACTATGTCAACTATAAGAATTTGACATGATGATGCATGATGAAATACTTTGATTTGACCTATTTTTTATCAAGGTGATCTTAAAGCAAGTTTTTAAGACAAATTTTTTGACTCACAAAAGATCAACTTTTTGAGAAAATAATGTAGAAGATACATGGCATTAACTTGCTTGAAGTCAATATTGTTAATTTTGACAAAAATTATTATACTGTCCAAATACATTTCTGGACGTTCCTTACTCCCTAGCTTAATGGCCAGTCATTCAATGTGGAAAGGTCTTGCCAATGACCAACCATTGGTCTCAAGATAAGGCAAAAACCTTATTTCACACAAGGGTCTCTCTGTCGTAATGAGTAGTTGTTTAAGGTGTGAGGTCTTACCAACGACCAACCATCGATCTCAAGATGAAACAAGCAAGAAAAAATGCAGTAAGACAAAGACATATTTTTAGAAGATTGACTCAAAGTAACACTTCTTGAAAGAACTATGAAAATGATCTGTGCATTGTAAAAAACCCAATTTGAATAAAATTGATAAAGATTGCAAAAAAAATTGCTAGAACAAATCTTGTAGTAGGATCAACTTGTAGACCTTTGTGGGTCAAATGAGACAACATGATCTAATGACTGCAATATAAATGCTATGGATGAGACAATCAAATCATGATGTTAACGAACTTCATGACAAACAAATGACAAGGCAAAGATGATATTTATGAATGACAATGGTATATTATGTAATGTTAAGTGATATGCAATGTGAATGATGACCAAAGTCTAAAAATTATGCTTTATTTTTTTTGAAAAAGGAACTACCCCTTGCTAAAAATGCTGAGAACAAATTTTGAAAATGACATTTTTTATCTGATTGGATGCTTACCATGGAAAGTAGTATGGATATGAGAAGAGAGTGCAGAAGTGAGTGTGTGCAACTTGCATTACTCAACAACATTTTGATTCTTTGTCAATGTTGATCTCATTTTACTTTCTAGTTTTTTTGTCGCTAATTGAAGTCATTATAAAATAAACAAGCTCACTTTGCTTCATTAAAATAAATCTTTTATTTGACGCTTAACTTTCATAGTAACTAGTCATACCAGCACATGCATAAGCTCACACTTTAATAGCTTCCAATCTAATTTCATAAAGATTGAGACTTTATAAATCTCCAAGTGAGCAAGACTCCTTGTCCATCTAGGCCTAAAAATAAGAGCTCGAAGTGCATAAAGCCTGGGATTTTTCTTTTCGATACACTTTAACCTCTTTACTCCAAAGTTTGCATCAAACTGATCCATATTGAATATTTCCAAGTGGCCAGTCATTTTTCAAAGACTTTGAAGAAAACAAATAGGACATGGGTTATTGAACTTTGAGAAACAAAGTGAATGGTAATGATGATGGTAAGGGATGAGATAATATATTTTTTTTTGAGGTAAATAGACTTTTTTTCTTTTTAACTTTGGGTATCACGGGGCTCAAAAGGGATACCAATGAAGGTTGGATATGACATTCTTGAATGTAAGATTTAAAGAAAAGCAAGTGGGTAAGGGATAATGGGCATTTCTTGCTTGATATTTTCAATTACAGAGGAAACATTGGAGCTTTCTCACTTTTTTTTTGCATTTTTGCATTTTTTTGTGGGAATTTTTTTTCTTGATGTTCCTCTTTATAAGATAAAAACATGATAAGTCTTGAACGAATAGTTTTTGTTTTGTACAATGAGATAACCAACTTAGTCATTTTCAAGGATATTGAAAACAAGACTTAAGAGCAAACTATACTATTGCATAAGATGGATAAATCCGCATAACTGACCAAAGGAGGGGATGAGAAACCAAAACAAAACACAAGGTAGTCTTGACATCTTTTAGCTTGAGTTTTTCCCTCTAAGTAAACCATTGTGGTCCTAAACCATAGAATATGAGTCTGTGCATGCCTTTATATTAATCATCATTTGTTATTTTTAGGCTTTATAAAAAAAGTTATCATTATATTTCACTGCAAGTTCAATCATCTTATGTTGCCTTCTCCTAAAAGGGCTTGACCTTCAAGTCTCCTCTTCATATTAATGAAAAATAAACTGACTACTGCTAATAATGCAAGGAGTGAGATAAAGTGCATGTGAGCTTCTCATAAATGCAATGACTTCGGAGCAAAATCTACTCAAATGACAAAAATATTTTGCAGCAAAAAGAGGCAATCCTTTTGAAAATTTTGATTTTTTTTTGGATTTTTTATTTTTTATTTTTTAGATTTTTCACATAACTATTTATAAACAAAATCAAACAACTCATTCACATTCTCAAAGGATGTGAGAATGTTGAACACATGACTTCAAGCTATAAGCGGTTGAGAGCAAATCTGATTTAAATATAGTTTTACCTCTTGTGACTCTTTGACCTGATGTAGAGAATAGGGTGCACTTTGGATGTGCCCTAGCAGTATAGGGCATATGCTGTGAGGATAGGTCCATGACATTTTTTTCTTCACTCATATTCTAATTTTGTCCTCCTCCCTTCAAACATCGATCTTTCAAGGGATTGAGAATTAGACTTTTGATCCAATGTTGCCCCATATGTGGCTCTGTAAAATGACAAATGATGTTGATATTCTACATTATTGAAAATTTATGATGACCTTTTGGCTCTCTTGACCCATCATATATTTGTTCTGTATAATGTAGATTGCAGGTGACTTAACCATTTTTAATATTAGAGGCAGAGACTCGGGTTGAGTATGTGAGGATCTTGATTACGTCATGAAAATTGCTTAAGGTCCAAACTGAGATCAGAAGGTCGATGAACAACATTATGGGAATAATGAAGTTGCATCTTCCTTTGGCAATTTTTGAGCTGTCTTAAGGAGTCTCATCAACAAAAGTTTTTTCCTTCTCAAGAGACATGAGGAATTTTAATTTCCTAGGAAATTTCTATGATACGATCTGGATAGTTCATCTGAGCATGATCATCTGCATATGACAAGTTGGATACGTTAAAGTCTTCCATCACATCAACATATTCAAAGTCTTCCTCTTCAATGGGAATTTCAAACACCTATTCTTCCTTTAAAATGGGAGCACTAGTAGTTGATTTGAGCACAATATAAACCTCTTTTTCTGGAGACTTGGTAGGATCATCTTCTTCTAGAGATTTCACAAGGGATTCCTCTTCCTCTTATATAATGACAACCCTAGTGGATGACTCAAGCATAATATCTTTTTTTGAGAGTTAGACAAAAGTATTATGAACTTGAGTCTCACATTCATGGACCTGAGCAAGCAGACTTTGGTGATTCTAACTGTTGTTGGACTTATTTCTAATCAGCACAGTCAACATAGACTTTGAGAATTATGACAAATTTTTTTAATATTGGTTCAACTTTGCTAATCATGCAGATTTCCTCATTTTGAATGCAACTTGACTCCTAATTTTTTTTTTTCAAGATCAATTCACCTTTGTCAAGGTGGTCTTGGATTATGTGCCTAAGGGGAATACGCTCTTCAGTATCATGACCCAAAGCCTGATGATATCTGCATAACTTAATTAGGTCTCTTCCTTTTATATGGGGAGGGTTTGACACTTTAGGTAATTCAAATAATTCATTTTGTAGCAAAATATCCAGAACTTGAGATTGAGTCTGATAGATCTTGGTGATCTCTTTGCATCTAGGTCACCTATGATTATGGGCTTACCCATAGTTTTGCATAGAAGACTTTTTCTTTTCTCTTTGAGAAGTAGCCACACTAACCTGTCTCCTAGGTGATTCTTCTTTTGTGAATATGTGCTTCTTAGACCCAGTATTTACCAGAATCCCATCATACATGTCGCTTTTAAGGTTTATCTTTTAAGGCCTTTTTTCATCTAATATTAATCAGATTCATGAAGGTCTCACACATTTGAGTAGTCAAGAGGCCCTTAAGAGGTTGATTGAAGTTGTTCATGATGAGGGTGATGGCATAAAACTCTTGGATTTGGTCTTTCATTTGATGATACATTTATCTCCACCAATTGATAAAGTCCTAAGCATTTTCATTATTTCTTCCTAAGACCGTATAACTAATCGTCGACACGATGTTTACCTTGAATCTGAATCTCTCAATGAATATATTCACCAGACTCTGAAATTGACAAATTTGATGGATGTCTAAGGTTGAGAACCAAGATAGTGCTTCTCCTTCGAAACTTCTCGAGAACCATCTAATCAATGCCTGATCATTGTTGAGACAGTCATAGCAAACATCTAGGAACAAGGTGACATGAGTCTGATGATTTTTCATCCTGTTGAATTTAACAAACTTTCGGGGAGTAAGACCCAAATATTCACTATCTTGACTCAAAATGAAGTCTTGGATCTCCTATGATCTTTTTTCATCTTTAGTTCTCTTCATTTGGTGGGTCACATTTCTCAATTCTTTCTCTAGATTTCAGATTCACTCATCATACTCATTAGAGCAGGACAATATAATTCTACCTGTTGGGATCACTATCTCTGATACACTAACAGGCTGAACTTTTCTAACTGGGACATTTTGAGCTTTCATATTGTGAACCTGCTTGTAATTTCTCAACCTTGCTTCATTTTCTATAAACTTTTGTTGTATCTCTTACATCAAAACTTTAAAATTGCATTAAAGTTCTTGACTTCCTCTAAAATGGATATGTCCAAAAACTCCTAGGCTACCCCTTGGCTCTTATCTGTGTCAACGAATTAAACATCATCATCATCATCTTCTTCTTCTTCCTTTGTTTGGTTCAAATCCTCCACAATAGATTCACTGATGGAAACTCCTCTAGATGGATGAGCCACCCCCATTTTATGGAGCGGGATCCTGACTAATAAAGCTCTTAACTCCCGAGTGCCTCTAGGTAATTTTTTAGCATTCCTAGATGGATTTTGGATCAGGTTGGACAAGGTTCTCAAAACTTTGACCCAATTCTGTATTTGGGTTTCTTAGAGGAACAATGAGATCCTTTTGCAAAACCATGATATAGGATCTAAACACAAACAAGAGTCCAAACAAAATGACACAACATACAGATCAAGATTTTGTAAACAGGTTTCTTGGATCTTCTCGAAAGCTCCACGGATTTGTGAGATCACTCTAAATAGGTTATAATGTGATGAGTTTTTCTTCTTGCCTAACCTTTCGTAATATACCCAAACTATGGTTCCTGGTACTGCAAGCTGGTTCTCAGTCTCTATGATCCATCACTGATATACCCAAGCTGATGTCTTCTAGTATTGGTGGGGGATTTGTAGATCCAAAATATAAGATGGGGTGAGGGTTTTGAAATTCCACACAAGAAATCAATGGCTCTAGAATCAAAATTCTAAGAATGAGGATAAATATTGAAGAATAATCACGAAGCAAACATGGTCTCAAGTAAAGTGATTTTTTCTAACTTGTTGAAGGTTAATATTTTCCTAAGAAAATCTATGAGAGATGCAATTCTCCAACAAGGATTTTTAATTTAATTTTCTCAAATTAAAATAGGAAAGTAAACACCCAATCTACTTAGGGTTTCAACCTATGAAAGCAGGAAAAGAAGCACACAAGAAAATACTATGGTTTTGCAAAAAAATATTTTCTTGCAAAAAAGTGAGAAACAAATCAGATATTAGATCTGAATGAGACCTTATCTAAAAGATCTACCTAGATCCAAAATACAGGATGCAAACAAAGGTCTAGGAACTAAGGCTTTGGGTCCCAAATTAGAGATCAAATCTAATGAAAAAGGGTTTTACTGGGTTTTTTTAAGTTGCAAACCAGTAACAAATTTTGCTATTAATTTTTGACCCAAAAAATAGAGGAATCTGAGAAAACACAAAACATAGCAAAGATTTTAAATTAAAAGATATTTTTAATGGTACTTTAGTTGTTGAAAATTGATGAATGGGAACTGAGATATAGTCTGGGGAACACACCTAAAATAGGTGATGAATAGGCATTGTTGTGCCTATTCCATCTGATCTACTCTATTTTTTGGACACCTGTGGCAGAAATCTAGAAAACAGAAAAAATAACAGAGGAAGATCAAAATGTTAAATTTTCAACGCTACTACGATCACAATGATCTGATAAACGGTTGGAGAGAAATACCTCTAGGAATGCAAACTAGTCAATTGTTGGATTCTGCAAAATATTTTTCTGGTTTTTGTTTTGGATCTTAAAAATGAGAACCCTAGATTGGTTTTTAGTTGTTGGTCAAAACTAAAAAAATTTGAAATCTATTTCTCATCTTCCCAATCAATGTAAAAACATGAATTTTTTCCATAAGGTCACAGAGATATTGATCTGAGAACATGAAACTTTCTACAGTGATTGTTTCTTCTGTTTGAGCATGTTTTCAGAGACCATAGATTCAGAATAAAAAAATACGTTGAACATGAGAATGAAAGAGCTGACTATATGATTTGCAACAAATCCTAGAATGGTAAAAAGAGACTTACGATCAAGGATACGACTATGTCAATCTGACATTGTTAAGAAAGACAGAACACAGAAAAAATGAGATTTGGATCTTAGGTGAATCCAAAAATCCAAAATTCTAAAAAACTAAAAAAACCCACCGAAGCTACTAACCTATCAATGCCAAATCTCAAAAACTTGGATCTTCGAGTCAAACAGACAGTCTCACCGTGATCACCATTCTATGGATCCCTCCTTTGATTTTTAGAAACAAATAACTAAAAAGGGTTTTTTCATGAAAAATATTTTAAAAAATAAATAAATCCAAGTACTCAGATCTGAACTTGAGATGTGGGGGTTATTCTTTAAGATCTCGTATTTTTTCTCCTCTGTTGAGCATGGATCAACTAGACCAAGGACATCTGATCCTTGTTTTTGGGGTGAGGCACTGCGAAAGTACGTACCTCAGGTGTAAACCTATGAAAAAGATGAGGTCAAAACTCAAAAAAGAACATAAAAACATCGAAAGATACCAATGCTAAAACAATCTAAACTTAGGCAAACGAATAAAATAAATAAAATATAAATTAAAAAACACCAAATCTCACCTCAGGCTTAAGTAGCCCTTTCTACGATTGATGAGCGCAGAAGCACGGACAACACTTCGGTTTGGTTCAAGCTCCAAATAGGTGTAAGATAGGAGGGATTTGGACCCTAGACTATGCTTAACATGGGTTAGAACATAGGCTAGGTCGGATAGGCTAAGTCCTGCAAAGATTCTGATAGAGTAAGGGTGTTAGGGGAGACAAAGTCTAGATTTGGAATAGGGAAGTAACCCCCTTATTTATAGTTTTACTAATGGATCTAGATTCAAGATTCATAAGGATGAATGGTTCCCATTGGGTTGATTAGAATAAAGGACTAAGATTCATCCAAGGCATGTTGCCTTGAATAAAAGCTATATTTTTGTAAATAAAGTTTGGAAAAAAGAATATTCTGATTTATTTTCTAAAGGTAAGTGGCACAAATGAGGGTTGGACATGCTTTCTAAAAAGAATGCTTAGAATTTGCAAATAACAAATGATTTTATCGTTAGAAAGAGAGGTTGTCAATAATTCCTATGTTAACAACAAATGAATGTGTTGTTAACCCATCTAGTGATGACAAACCATAGGGAATGATAGATGTTGACGATAATTTATGGGAAGTGACAACCGTTAACGGCAATTGAACGTGTCGTTAATGGATGCTAATGCCATGACTCAAAAGATGGGGGATGTAGACGATAATTCAAGGTGTGATAATGATAATTCAATGTGAGGTGACAACATTTCAAAGTGTAATAACGATAATTAAATGTGTCGTTAACATTGTGGAGCTTGTTTTGGTTATAACTTTTGATTTCAATGTCAATTTGACCTTATTTTTGTTTTGTGGGAAAGTTGAAAACCTCCTCTTTTAACTTTGTTTTTTTGGTTAAAAATCTTAAAGAAGTCACTTTGAAAGTCAAAAATCAGATTAAAGTCAAATTATATAGTAAAACTTATGGATTTTGATATAAAAATACTACAAATAACGGTCATTTGACAAAGAAGTCAAGCCAAATCCTGAAATTTTCCCACTACTTTTACTATTTGAATGTTTTGGTCACTTCTCACTTGCAACAATTCATCTAATGTCCAACAGGTTCAACTTCTAAACCTAGTGCTTAAATACCACAATTTCCACACCCCAAACCTGGCCCATAATTGTTGTTGTCTTAGGGTGTGAATTTAAGCAGTTAATATATGTCATCGAGTCTTAAATAAACTAGAAAAGGCTTTACAAAAGTAAGAACGTGCAGAGCATTCAAACAACTCTATCTACTAACTCAAACTTTCATTAAAATCTCAAATATAATGCAAAATACTACTATGAGATGATTACATTATCTTCTAAAAGATCTACTAATCTCTAATAACTCCACCATGGTTGATATGCTTGACTTTATCGAAATATCCTGGGAGCTTCTCTCTATAAATTCTTGCTACTTCAAATTAAAATTCTCATTCTCAAAAATAATAATAACATTTAATAAGCTATATGCTCGGTACTCAACTAATAACAACTTTAATAATTATGTGGGTTTTTAAGAAGAAAACTTTTTTGAAAAAGACAACTTGATATGTTTGAAATCGCTTTTACAAACTTCAATTTAATGACAACTTTTCAAAATGCGATACATATAAAGGCCAGTAAAATAGAT